>OLKM01004836.1:0-19765 GCA_900291075.1 Melanogrammus aeglefinus | reverse complement strand
ATTTCATTTCCGTGGGCTAAGGCCGGATGTTTTGAAACCTTAGAAACACCCCGGCGTCGACGCGTTCCCGATGGACGGGCCGGACGTCAGGTGGGGAGGACGGGGTGACGGATGGCAGGGGGCAAAGGGCCTCCAACGCCCCCCACTCCAGCTCATACTTACCAGTTCTCCTGACTGTACTTTACTTCATATGAGCCAGTATCCAGAAGGTGTTTCAGGTAGCTGGTTTTTGAGGCAACCCGAGTTTGTTCACACTCTGATGTTAGTGGAAACTCTGGGTTTTCTCCGTTTTCAGGTAGCAGGTTCAGTGCACCGAGAGTTAGTTCTGCGGCAACATACGCGTGGGTCTAACGCTGCTTCGGGAGGTGGTTTGACTACTCTGAGTTTGTGTCTATAGGCTGAAGGCAGCTCTCCGACAGAAGGAAGGATTTTTCTACGAGAGCCGTGGACGTAGAGGCTGCGATCATCAGAAGGATCTCCGTGAGAACGATTATTAAGACCCGGGTTGGATATACTCTTATTTTTCCTGACAATTTTCTTTCACCGAGCGCTATCGTTTTTTCAGCGCGATCTATATATTATTTAGACCACCTTCTCAGCCCCTATGTTAACTTGTTCAAATGCCACCGGAGGCATGTTTTAACGTTCGCACTCGCTTTTGCCCGTGGTAAGTTGAGCCTATATTTGAAGGGACTTATAATCCATATTTGTTCAGATGATTAATATTTCACCTGTATCGTATAAGAGTTTCGACGGTCATGTTTTAGGTGCAGAGGGTACCCTGCCAGCCTTGCTTCTGACCCCGTATGCCGATCCCCGTGCCCAGACCACAGCAGCGCACAAACTGGCGCATATGAGGACGAGAGCCAGGTCGAAAAACACGTTCGGGATCTGAAGCAACATTCCAGTGCCTCCAAATGGCTGCGAGTCACACCAGAACAGGCATGTGGACATAATAATTTGCATGTGGGTTCTTCACACATCGCGATTTTGAGAGGGGAAATTGCCCACCTAGAGTTGCAGATGTGTTACGGTACAAGAAACTGGGACCCAAATGCTGGACACAGGGAGAGCGGAGACAGGGCAAAAGTAGAAGGAATTTATTGCGGGTGATCGTTCGGCGGAGCAGGCGAGCGGGGTCTGGCTGTATCAGCAGGCAATCAGTGGACAAGGCTAGGCAGTGGACGGTAGTCAGGCAGGCGGGTCTGGGTACCGGAGGGCGATCCGTGCTGGGTGGGGGCGAGGGACGAGTTAGTCAGGCAGGTGGGGATCAGAACCGGCAGGAGAGTCAGGACAGGCAGGGGTCGTGAGAGCAGACAGGATCAGTGGTAGGTCCGGGATCTGGTAGACGCTAGAGACTCGAGAATAATCTACGACGAACTGGCGCCGGCTGGATGGAGATTGCTGGCTTAAGTAGGGATATGGTGATTGGAGATAGGAGACAGGTGGGTTGCTGGAAGGAGGACCAGTGTTACGTACAGTGTTCTGTATGTCTTATATGTTATACATGGTATAGGCCTACATGTATTGTGTTCTTTTTGTGTAGTATGTTTGTGTTGTTGCTCTGTCTCCTCCTCTGTTTTTCATTCTCCAGATTCTCGAATGTGCACACCTGTCCCATTCACCAAATCACCACACCTGTTCCAGATCTCCCATCAACCATTCCCCTTTAAATAGTCCTGTGTTTGTTTGTCAGGGGGGAGTGCTTTGGTTGAGCTCTGTTGGCTTGTGTTGGCTTGAGTGTATTTGCTAGTGTTTACGAGTGCTTGGTTTCTTTGTTGGTTTATTGTATTGTCTTTAGTTATTACACACTTGTTTAAACCTCAATTACTTTAGTTTTGTCTTTGCTTTATTAATTTCTTTTGTTGTGCGCACAGGATCAATAAGGACAGTAAGATACCCTGGGGTTACCATATTTCATACACGTAAGGTTTACCTGTTGTAATACCCTAGGTTAGAGTGAGCACCACCCACTGTACTTTTTGGGTGCAAAGCACCTGTCAATGGGGGGTGGGTTTTGTTGTGTCTTTTCTTTGGGTGGCACTGACAGTCCTTGTGAATCCTGTGTTGCCTTTTTGTAAATAAATACTTTAATATTGAATTTCACCCTTTGTACTGGATTTTGTGACTGCACCCTCCACTTGCCCAAACTGTTGCCCTTATGTTGCGTCCTACTCCGAGCCAGCCAGGGCTTAACATAAATTGGGGGCTCTCCGGATCCTGGTCTTTTTAAGCAACGGGTTTGATGAGTGGTGGTTTTGCAGTGCACACTCAAGTAGCTGGTAGTGTTGGTAAAGTGTTGGCTTAAGGCTATTTGAGGAAAATTGAGTGTGTTTTAACCTTGAGCGGTTTTCTTAGTTATCCTTCTGTGGATCAGATTGATCACTGCCAGAAAAAAAGATTTGTATGTCCATTGCGCACATTTTTCATTTGAAGCATCAGCAGGTCTGCTTAAAGCAGAATCGAAAGAACTGCTGTTGTACAGATGTTAGTACACGAAAAAGTGTTTGGTACTGGCAGCGGTGCGACTGCTAGTGAAGCCTACTATTTCCCATCCTTGTCTTCTAGCTCAGAGAAGGAGAGCAGGGAGGAAGAAGTAGTTGAGAGAGGCTGGTTGAGAGTGAGCACGTTTCCTTAGATACAGATGCTAATGTGAAGTTTAAGCTCCTCCGTCTGTGTCCCGATTTCTCTCTGTTTTCTTTAACCTAGGTAAGTGATGATGCCGCCATAGGCTACGCATAGCGGTTTGCACTGGAGGCTCAGGAGAAAGATAGAGACGCCGAATACAGTCACAGTTGGCTATTCGGAAGATGGAGCTAGAGATACACACACACACACACACACACACACACACACACACACACACACACCACACACACACACACACACACCAATAATAAAAAAAAGTACTGTTGTAATGTGACTATGTTTACTCCTCCCAAAAGGCGGCAGAGAATGAAGATGAAAAACAAGAGAGGTCAGCAGCGAAGCTCTAACCCTCAACATGTGTGGGACTCTGAGGAGACACATGCATCTGAGATGATGAAAGGCCTAAATGCTGAGGTCAGCCTTATCAAACTTTTTGCTTCAATAATTTCTAATAAGTAAATTCAGAAATAGTAATGTGTTGTTTCTCATCACCATAGAATTTCCGACTCACGAAAGAAGACCGAGCCTAGACCGAGCCTGCCCGCCACATTCACCATTGCCCCCTCTACTCCCAACCATCCTCCATAAATAAACACAGATCTGTAAACTTTACACACTTCTTTATTCAATTGTTTCTTGCATATTTTACTTGACATTGTTAATTTATGTTTCCATCATGTATGCCAAACAAAAATTTGTATATGTTGTTATAAGAATGATTATGTAGCTGTGAATCATGAGTGGCATGCGTGTATGAACGGGCAAATACCACAGGAAAGGTGTGGCATGCCAGTGGAAAAACGGTAGGAGCCAGTACGAAATGGTAATTACCATTTCACATGAGTTGCATGCCAACGGAAAAACGGTAGGCTAGGTGCCGGTATAAACAGGTAATTACCATTTAACATGAGTGGCATGACAGTAACTGCGGATAGTATGGATATTGGAACACAGCAATAGACTATAGCTCTAAACAGACCTGTTTAAGGTGCCCAGCTAACCACCGTCACCGGAGCAAGTCCGGCTGTTATCAAAGCATCTGTTCATATCATTAAACAAAAGCGGGAACTGCCCATTGGTCGACACCCCATTGGTCCGACCTCCCATTAGTCCGACAAAAATGCCCATTGGTCCGACCACCCATTGTCCGACCTCCCATTAGTCCGACAAAATGCCCAATCTGGTCCGACCTCCATTGGTTCGACCTCCCGTTATCTCCGGACAAAATACCCACTGTCCGACCTCCCATTGGTTCGACCTCCCGTTACTCCGACAAAATCAATCACCAAGTCGGACCAATAGGAGGGTCGAACCAATGGGTGATCCCGTTAGTCGACCTGTCATCCCTACTTTCTGACAAGCGCTTTCATTGCGAGCATGCGTCTCTCTCTCTCTCCTGAGAGTTTGTTTTAAACTCTGCTGTCCAATGCTTTGGAACATTGTACATCACAGTCGTGCCAATAAAGCAGAGAGAGAGGGAGAGAGAGAGAAAGAAAGAGAGAGAAAGAGCTCTCGGAAACGCACATCACACACACACACGGACCGGAGCGGAGCGGAGCCAGTTTCTCTCGGTGCTTACCGATTGTGCAGATGCGCCAGAAGCGCGCACCTCTGTGCCAGCTCGCGCTCTGTGGGGGAGATTTGTTGTTTATTTCATCTTAACAGAGATGCTGAACAGAGGGATTATGCACACATTCACACAGGCTACACACACACGAGCTACCTACAGACCACACAGCTGAGGGCCGGAGAAATGCGCATCTGGTGGCGTCTCAACCTGGTTCAGTGCGTGCGTTTTATTCAACACAGACTGTACAGTGAAAGGACATTTTTAAATTTCAAAGTTGGCAGCTCTCAAATATCCGACCTGTCGATTTAGGATTACAGATAGCATTAGTGCAGTTTCGAATAATGAGAGTCCATTAGTTCGAACTCTCATACTCCGACTGTCCTGAACAATGGGAGTTCGAACAATTGGAGTTTCGAACTAATGGGAGTCGGACCATGGAGGTCGATCTAATGGGAGTGGACCAATGGGAGGTCGAACAATGGGGAGGTCGACCAATGGGAGGTCGGACCAGTGCCATGGACCCACAAAAGCAACAACAAACAGATCGGAAATATCCTAACAACAGCACGGACGAGAGAACGTATGAATCCCTTTATTTACGGGGTTATGCTTTGATTTAGTGTCAATAAAGATCAAATATATATATATAGCTTTACATTTACGGCAATACCTGTCTTGAAATTATACAATGAGTTATGCTGGTGTCACATACCATTGTTGGGAACGGTAGTTACCGTTTCAGAACGGTAGTTACCGTTCCTGAACGGCATGTGCCGTTCCTGAACGGCCACTGACAGTCCTTGTTGATCACTGTGTTGCCTTTTTTGTAAATAAATACTTTATATTGAATTCACCTTTTGTACTGGATTTTGTGTGA
Source organism: Melanogrammus aeglefinus (assembly GCA_900291075.1). NCBI lineage: Eukaryota > Metazoa > Chordata > Actinopteri > Gadiformes > Gadidae > Melanogrammus > Melanogrammus aeglefinus. The sequence continues at coordinate 14,669 of OLKM01004836.1, read as the reverse complement.
CTCACCCTCACTTGCCCAAAACCTGTTGCCCTTATGTTGCGTCCTACTCCGAGCCACAGGGTGCTAACATAAATGGGGGCTCGTCGGGATCCTGATCCTTTTAAGCAACGGGTTTGATGAGTGTTGGTGTGCAGTGCACACGTCAAGTAGGCTGGTAGTTGTTGGTAAAGGTGTTGCTTAAGGCTATTTAGAGAAAAATGAGTGTGTTTAACCTTGAGCGTTTTCTTAGTGATCCTTCTGTGGATCAGATTGATCACTGCAGAAAAAAAGATTTGTATGCCTATTGCGGCACATTTTTTCATTTGAAGCATCAGCAGGTCTGCTTAAACAGAATTGAAAGAAAACTGTTGTACAAGATGTTAGTACAACGAAAAAGTGTTTTGGTGCTGGCAGCGGTGCGACTGCTAGTGAGCCTACTATTTCCCCATCCTTGTCTTTCTAGCTCAGAGAAGGAGAGCAGGGAGGAAGAAGTAGTTGAGAGAGGGCTGGTTGAGAGTGAGCCAGTTCCTGTAGATACAGATGCTAATGTGAAGTTTAAGCCTCCTCGTACTGTGTCCCGATTCTCTCCGTTTTCTTTAACCTAGGGTAAGTGATGATGCACCGCCATAGCTACGCATAGCGTTTGCACTGGAGGCTCAGGAGAAAGATAGAGACGCCGAATACAGTCACAAGTGGCTATTCGGAAGATGGAGCTAGAGATACACACACACACACACACACACACACACACACACACACACACACACACACACACACACACACACACACACACACACACACACACACACCAATAATAAAAAAAAATTACTGCTTGTAATGTGACTATTATGTTACTCCCTCCCAAAAAGGCGGCAAGAGAATGAGATGAAAAACGAGAGGTCGGCAGCGAAGCTCTAACGCCTTCAACCATTGTGGGACTCTGAGGAGACACCATGCATCTGAGATGATGAAAGGCCTAAATGCTGAGGTCAGCCTTATCAAACTTTTTGCTTCAATAATTTCTAATAAGTAAATTCAGAAATAGTAATGTGTTGTTTCTCATCACCATAGAATTTCCGACTCACGAAAGAAGACCGAGCCTAGACCCAGCCTGCCCGCCACATTCACCATTGCCCCCTCTACTCCCAACCATCCTCCATAAATAAACACAGATCTGTTCAAGGACGTAGAATTGGGTAGGGACGCTAGGGACACGTCCCTACCAATATCCAGCCGCTACTGTGCAGTCACTATCAATACAACCGCTGCCCGTAATGTTTAGTCAATGATTATGGCACACAAAGGGTTAAATGTCGATCTCTGCTAGAAGTCCCGCCTCTAAGCTAAATATCACTCCCTGATTGGCTGCCGGTTTCATTCTAACTTACGTGTGATTGGCTGTCCCCGCTGTCACTCCTGCTTGTAAAAGCTAGCCTACATGCTAGCTGCTAGCGACCGGACGAGAGGTAGTGCAACTGCCAGTGTAACCGTGCGTTCACACCAAACGCGACGGGGCGACAAGATCCCATACAAAGTGAACGTAGAGACGCGTATCGCGGCGAAACTTTCGCGGAGAGAAAAAATCTGCGACAAAATGTTGATTTGTCGCGCCACCACTTTCGCCGTCTTCTGGCGAGCGCGTTCACGTGGATTTGTGTGGCGCGACAAGATCTCGCTCGAGATTCAACTGTTATCAAATTTTATCAACTTGGACGCGAATTTCGCGTGATGACGCGTGGATTACAGCCAAATCAGCGTTCACTTCATTGAGTGACGTAGGGTTCACTTCCCGCTCAAGCTAAAAGACATGCAATGCTTGTCTTTAAATGCTTTTGTTCTTTAAATGCTTGTCTTTAAAAAGGTAAAGACCATGCCAATGTCGGACATGGTTGTGAAATGGAGGACCTGGAGTTCAAGTTGTGGCGCTTCTCTCTCCTCTCTATGTCGTCCTCAGACGAGTCGTCCAACGTCGTCTCCCAGCTGGTTTCTCCATTGTTTAGACTTTATACAATGCTAATTTAAGGACTGTGGGGCGCAACTCCTCACTATCCTACTCCGGCGTTTCAGTCATTATAGCCTTATCCGCCTTTGTCCGTTTCCCTTGTGAGGAATCGGAAGAGACGCGAGCAACATCTTTGGTTTATTGTGTTTGAAGTAGCTTCTCCTAGATGGGTTGCCTTTCAAGCTGGGTGCCATCTACCACTATTTAACCCATAGCTGGGGACGTATCTCGCAGACGCAGAGCACTCATAGCATACAGCACCTGTTTTCCTAGGCGCGTCTCTCCATCCAAGTACTAGCCAGGCCCGACCCTGCTTAGCTTCCGAGATCAAGACCGAGATCGGGCGTACGGTGGCGCGCGACAGATTCGACAAAACTTGCACACAGCGACAGATTATGATGTGTGGCGCGACAAAACTTCGGCAGAACCAACGCGAACGGGCGACAAATTTCGCCGTTTGGTGTGAACGCAACGGTTATAGTTTTATACAGCATTACGCAAAACGTGCGGGCAATGCATATAGACATGCAAGCAACCACCATCAGGCCACGGGTGGCAGCAGAGTCACCGGGTTGTTTTTCGCGCTTGACGTTGCGCGGTGTGACACCTGTGACATTCTGATCAAAATGGCTACGGAAGAAGAGTGCATTTTATTGCTCCTTTTACATCGAGTCGGCGGGCAAAGCAGGAAACGCAGAGATAGGCGGTGCGCCCTTTAAATACCACCCGAGATCAGGATGGGGAATTTTTTTTCTCTTGGTGCTTCCAATGCGAGACATGGATGAGGGAAAAAACATTTCCAATATTTTCGGATGTCGGCGCCAAAGTTTGATGATCTCCTTTCGCGAGTCCTCCGATACCTTCCCGACTCTCACCACAAAACCACCGGAAACCCAGATCGGGGATCCAAAGGTTTGCAATATTTGCAGTATCGCCCCCACCGACAACGCATAGTATTGCACGGATCGGCGCGTCGCGTATCAAAAATTGGGAGGACGCGTTTTGCTACGCGTCGACGCATAATGGCGGCCGAAGCGTAGCGATGCGTAGCTTTCTGGACGCGTATGCGTAGCGATGCGTTGACTATGTCTGGGCCCTAAGTTGTCAACATGTTCGGCATTTGTTGTTCCTGGGACATGTTAGCTGGATGGATTTTAATATCAGTGGTGTGATTTACATTGTGTTTGTGTCTGTTTGCGTGCGTGTGTGCTGTAGGATTTGAAGGATGTCAAAGAAAAGAAGACTGGATATAAGAGACTTCTTTAGGAGTCATTAATGTATTTCTGATGTTGTTGATGGACAGTATGATGCACAGTTGCACTACAGCCCTACACTGTAAACAGTAAAGTTGAGAACTCTTCGAAGTTGTCTCCTTGGCTTTCATTTTAGTTGCTTTACCCTATAACATCTGCATGACATTTACATTTAGGGCATTTAGCAGACGCTTTTATCCAAAGCGACTTACAATAAGTACATTTGTCATAAGAAATGCAACAATATATCGCTGTCGGCTTACAGAAAGGAAAGGATCGTTCATAGAACCAAGTACAACAATCACTAGGCTAACCCAATCCCCGTGTTTACAGCAATGATAGCAGCTACTGCGGTTGCTACACAGTTAAGTACTATAATACAATACAATACAAATACAATACAATACGAGTAGTACAATGGTGGCCAGAGGGGGGAGGGTGGGTCCATGGCACTGGTTTCGACCTCCATATGGTTCCGACATCCCATTACGAGATCTGACCTCCCATTGGTCCGACTCCGCCTCCCATTAGTTCGAACTCCACTTATTAGTTCGAAACTCCCATTGTTCCGACAGTCGCGGAGTAATTGAGAAGTTCGAACATAATGGGGACGTCCTCATTAGTTCGAACTGCACTAATGCTGCATCCTGTAATCTAAACAGACAGGTCGATATATTGAGAGCTGCCAACTTGAAATTTAAAATGTTCCTTTTCACTGTACAGTCTGTGTTTGGAAGAAATAAAAACGCACGCACTGACCAGGTTGAGCACGCCACCAGATGCGCATTTTCTCCGGCCCCTCAGCTGTTGTGTCTGTAGGTAGCTCGCTGTGTGTGTGTAGCCTGTGTGAATGTGTGCATTAATCCCTCTGTTCAGCCATCTCTGTTAAGATGAATAACACAATCTCCCCACCAGAGCGCGAGCCTGGCACAGAGGTGGCGCGCTCTGGCGCATCTCTGGCACAAATCGGTTAACGGCACCGAGAGGAAACTGGCGCTCCGCTCCGCTCCGTCCGTGTGTGTGTGTGTGTGTGAATGTGCGTTTCCGAGAGCTCTTTCTCTCTCTTTTCTTTCTCTCTCTCTCCCTCTCTCTCTGCTTTTATTGCACGACTTGTGATGTACAATTGTTGCCAAAGCATTGGGGACAGCAAGAGTTAAAACAAACTCTCAGAGAGAGAGAGCAGAGAGAGAGAGAGAGAGACGCATGCTCGCAATGAAAGCGCTTGTCAGAAAGTAGGGATGACAGGTCGAACTAACGGGATCACCCATTGGTTCGACCTCCTATTGGTCCGACTTGTGGTTGATTTGTGTCGGGAGTAACGGGAGGTCGAACCAATGGGAGGGTCGGACCAGTGGGTTATTGTGTCGGAGTAACGGAGGTGTCGAAATCGACCAATGGGAAGGTCGGACCAATGGGCCATTTTGTCCGGACTAATGGGAGGTCGGACCAATGGGTGGTCGGACCAATGGGCAGTTCCCGGGAGGGTGGCTATGCAGAGTCGATACGCAGAGTAATGACGTGAAATTATGATTGCTAATGTAAAAAAAACATGATCTCGGTGTGGCACAAGGTCGAGCTTGATCTCATTGGACTCAGCTGCTAATGGTAGATTGCTAAATAACATGTCATTTGTCAGGAAACTCAATCGGGGAAGCAAATCTATAGCTGGTCATTATTGGATAAAGGCCTCCAAAATCGAACAGCTTAATTACTAACCTGCAAACATTAGTCAATATGGTCATGTATAGGCACCGTTGACAAATTGCCTCGAAACGCTAGATGTCAAAGAAACACCTTGTTTGGCCCCGTTTACGGGCAGATATTTTTCATGGGAATTATCTATATTTCCTAACCAAGCCTAGCGCGGTTAGGAACCGCTAAACGTTTACGACAAAAACAACACAATTTACGGCAGCTCCATTTTGGCCGCCTTTAACCCAACGTGGGTTTGCCCCGAGGAGTGGACGTGGACGTTGACGCAGGCCCATTGAAAAGAAAAGCCCAAAGGCATGTCACATTGTTTAAAAGGCCGTTTTTGTATTAATTAATTAATATTAAATATATATATTATAGCCTATTATATTACAATATTTATTTTTCGTTTGTAATATTTCTATTCTTATAAGTAGACACCATAACTTTTATTCAATTATCGTTTATAACAAGATTCTGTGTATCTGACCATTGAAAATCCACTTCCTGGCCCACAACTATCCGCGCGTAATGCTCATAAACGTCTCTATGTGCAGCCATCGGGTTCCCCGTTTAGCCAATGAGATGAATAGCTCATAGCGTCATATAATTGCCGTGGAAGGGATTACATTGGAAACGAGGTGGAAAACCCCAATGCGTCGAAAAAGAAGCGCGCGGCGGTACCCCTTCGCGTCAGAAACCGAAAGCCGGCCTCATAGGCGTCTCTATGCGCAGCCATCGGGTCCCCCGTTAGCCAATGGGATGAATGCTCATTAGCGTCTCTCATGTGCAGCCATCGTTAGCCAATGAGATGAATGCTCATAGCGTCATATATTGCCGTGGAGGGATTACATTGAAACGAGTGGAAAACCCCATGCGTCGAAAAAAGAAGCGCAAGGGTACCCTTTCGCGTCAGAAATCGAAGCCGAAGTCACTGACCGTTCTAAGTCGTATAGGCTTCGCCTTTTAAGGCTATCGCTATTGGGTTATCCCTAGGCGTGAGCCGTAGCACTGAAAATTTTGTAATCCCCGCCCACCAACAGCGTGGGCCTCAATCACGTCCGCGGGCCACCCATATATTCGGGCGCCGGCGGACGATCTGCTCCCATTTTCTTCAGGAGCGATCCTAGCATACTGATTATACCATGGACTCCGAAGACGTCCGCATTTTTCTGCAGGTCTTGTAACACCGGTTACATCCTGCCCGAAGACGGGCCACGAAGTGTGCGAGGGTTTGCCTGGGGCATGAACATGCCCTCTTGGCGCTCTCGCCGCTGTGGCTTGTGTCAGCATTGTTAAGGCGCTGTCGGCGGAATACCCGACAGCGCCGAGCCGACACTGCCGCCGCCGTCGCCGAAGGTGCCGACGACTTCTCTCCATACCGCTCGACGGATGCCCTTTCCATCCGCTTGCGGGCGCGGAGTCGGACGACTTCAGACCGCGGCGAGGAGGGGGTGTTTCCCCCGGCTTTCCCTCTCCTCCGAATGGAGGGGCCGGGAGGCCCGGGGCAGCAGCAAACTGTGCCCGTCTCTGCCACCACCTCACTTCCAGTGGGTTGGAGCTTTGGTGGCAGGAGCTTCCGGGCATTATCGCCAGGGTAGCCGCAAACCTTGGCCTTGCGGTGCCTATGCCTCAGGCCCCCCAACGCCCGGACCAGCTGCATGGAATCTGGGGGCTCGAGGCCGCGACACGCCCTGCCCGTCTCGAACCGATCTGGCCGATGTTTCCCGCCATCAGACCGTACTTTAGTGGGGCTGCGGCGGAGCCCGGGAAGCTCGGAGCTCCGGTGAAGACCTTCATTCAGGTCACGAAGACGGAGGGCCTGACAGACCGGGGTTACAGGGCGGTACCGCCGCTGGACCCCGCTCTGTGCGCTGTCTTTGGGGTGAAGCCGGGGCTCGGCGGCCGCCGCCCGACTCCCAAAGACCAGCTGACGGCCAAGCTTCACAGACAGGGCGCCATCAATGGCATGATGCAGGCAGATGGCGGTTGTGAACAACATCGCCCTGCTAGCGCATGACATCTCCACCATGGCGGCGGCTGACCCCTCATCTGTCTGGCCTGAAAACGGGGTGCAGTCGAAGTGGCGAAAGCTGCCGGTGTTCCATCCTCTGCCTCTGTTCCACCGGTGCGGTAACAGCGGCCCGGACGGCGGCATGGCAAGCACCTGATTTTCAGCGGAACCTGTGGCTTGCCAACAGACCCCGGGCCTATCCCTGAGCCCGGTGAGGCGTCAGTTGCTAGAGTGCTCCCATCAGGGCCGCGGACGGGCTGTTCGGGCCCCGCCTGTCGTCCATGATGGACGAAGGATGCAGGCTGCTGCTTCCGAGGGAGGCAGAGAAGTTTCCGGAGACACGTCTCCCGCCCTCCGCCTCCACCCCGACAGCAGCGCCCCGCGCCCGGGTTCCCGTCGCCGCCGTGGGCCCCCGACCAGCCACCGTTTGCGGCGCCGCCCGGCAGCTCCCTCCTGGCCCCCCGGCTTACAACAGCCCCGCCCGCCCCCGTCGTGGGCTTGGTTGGGCGAGCGGCCAGCAGTGGGCCCGGGCAGCGGTGGCTCAATGGGGCAATGCCCCTCCCCACAAAGCGCCGGCGAAGGCCATGATGGGGGCGAGGGAGACGCGTGTGTGACGGCGAGAAAACAACGGCTCTTTTAAGAAGCCACCCATCTTTTTAAAGACGGCTGTTTTCTCCCCACATCCCAGTTTAACGCCGGGTCCTGTCGGCTCCGGCCATAACTGTTTCGGCGCGCGCATCTCCCACTACCGTATAGGCAGGCCGGTTCAATAAACCTATTATTGATTCGTGCCAGCCAATTGCCTCTTGAAAGGCAAACTCGCCCGGCTAATCAGGCCCCGCCCGCCTCCATCGCAGGCCAGCGGCCAGCGGCCAGCAAAGGCCTCGGGCAGCGGGCTCATGGGCGATAGCCCCGCCCCACAAGCGCCGGCTATTACGGGGCGAGGGAGAAGCGTGTGTGACAGCGGGAAACGTCTCTTTTCTAAAGACGGCTGTTTTTCTCCACACACCCCAGTTAACGCCAGAGGCCTACCGGTTCGGCGTTAACTGTTTCACACGCATCTCCCACCACAGATAGGCAGGCCGTCAATAAACCTCACATTTATTGATCGAGCCAGCCCTTCATTAACCTTTACAAAGCAGCCTCGCCCGGCCTTTCCCATTTCCCGCCCGCCTGCCTCCGTCCGCAGGCGGCGGCGAGCGGGCCGGCGAAGGCCTCGGGCAGCGGGCTCATGGGGCGAGATGCCCCGCCCCACAAGCGCCGGCTTATTACGGGGCCGAGGGAGAAGCGTGTGAACAGCGGGGAAACACACCTCTTTACTAAAGACAGCTGTTTTTCCCCCCCACACCCCAGTTAACGCCAGAGGCCTTCCGGTTCAGCCGTTAACTGTTTTCACACGCATCTCCCACCACATATAGGCAGGCCGTCAATAAACCTCGTATTATTGATCGAGCCAGCCCTACATTACTTTTCCCTCCACCACCATCATGCCTGGCCATGACATGTGGCGGGGGCGGCCGCTGAAACGAGCTTCTCTGTCTACGAATGACACACGCAGGTCGTTCACAGTGTCGGCAGTTTTGCTACCCCAGCCGCAGTGTTATTCCTCCTCGCGTCCCAACGCTCGGGGGAGAGAGGGAGCTACACTATTATCAACAAAGCTGGAGCAGGCAGGGCATGCCTCTGCTAATGACACACACCACCCAGCCCTTTCGGGCCAAAGGCTCCCCATGGGCCTGCGAGGAGGGGATCCTCCCCTCGCAGCGGCGGCAGGGGGCTCAAGCGTGGCTCGTTTCCATTGACAGCCGCATCGAAACAAGAGGCTGCACGGCCGCTTTCGGAGCATTACTCGGAATGGCTGAACCGCATGCAGCCTGGCCAAAATGGATGGACAGGCTGATCAGCAAGGGTCACACCCTGCAGTTCACCTCCGTTCCGCCGCGATTCAACGGGATTGTGGAAACAACGCTGTCATCCAAGGATCAACAGCTGTCACTTTTGGCGGAGCTACAGCAGCTTCTAGCGAAAAAAGTGATTTCCGCAGTCCCGCAGGGAGAGGAAATGCAGGGATTTTATTCCCGTTATTTCCTGGTACCCAAGAAAACAGGAGGGCTGAGACCGATTCTCGATCTAGCCCTATTCAACAAATGCATCGCGGCGAGGCCGTTTCACATGTTAACAATCAGACGAGTGTTACAGTGTGTAAAACCGGGCGACCTGGTTCACATCAATAGATTTGAAAGGACGCCTACTTTCCACGTCACAGTGATCCCCAAACACAGGAAAATTCCTGCGTTTTCTCATTCCAAGGGGTCACACTACCAGTACAAACCGTCTCCCGTTCGGCTATTCTCTAGCCCCACGAACGTTTCTCCAAGTGCGTGGAGACGGCTTCTCCAGCCGCTGCACGCAACAGGAAATGAGAGTTACTGTTCTACTTGGACGATCTGCTTTTGATGGCTCACTCCCAAGGAGGAAGCGGCTTATTCAAACAAAAAGACTGGTTAATTCACCTGTCGGAATTTAGGCTTCGCCATATAAACTGGAAGAAAAGCTCCCCCCTCCCCTCACAGAGTGGTGATGTATTTTGGGGGTAGAGCTGGATTCAGCTGTATATGAGAGCACGGCTCTCTCACAGCAGAGGATGGAGACGTTGTGGTCTCTCCTCCGCCGTTGTTCCCCGGGCAGCGTCGTGACAGCCCTCTCTGTCATGAGGCTGCTGGGCATGATGTCGGCCGCTCACACGGTGGTGCCACTTGGGCTGCTTCACATGAGGCGGCTGCAGAGATGGTTTTCTCGCCTGCCGCATCGACCCGGTGCGTCAACGGCGGGCGCAGAGTGACCATTCCCCTATCAGTGGGCCCCGATTTGACCCACTGGGGCGATCCCCGAACTCTCGCGAGAGGGGTGCCGTTGGGCAGAGCAACGTCACACATCTCAGTGTTCACGGATGCTTCTCTGTCGGGCTGGGGAGGAACATGCGAGTTTCACGTAGTGGGCGGCGTTTGGCCGCCCCCCCCGTGACCATGCATATAAACGCATTGGAGCTCCTCACTGTGTTGAAGGTGGTCCAACACTTTGCCCCAATGTTGACGAATCAACACGTAATGATTCGCACGGACAACAAGGCGACAGCAGCATACATAAATCGCCAAGGGGGCGTGCGCTCGGCACAGCTGCTGAGCATAGCGAGACAGCTGTTATGCTGGGCGCACGCACACTTGCTCTCCATCAGAGCAGCGTACATCCCCGGTGTCTTGAACAGAGGGGCCGACATGATGTCGAGGGGGGGTCCCCCAACCAGGAGGCTGGACTCTGCACCACGATCTGATGAATCAGATATGGAGCGAGTTCGGGAAGGCGGAGGGTCGACCTATTCGCTACGCGGGAGAACACACAGTGCGAGCTGTGGTTCTCTCTCCAGCGCGAAAGGACAATCCCCCGCTCGGGGTGGATGCGTTCGCTCACAGACCGTGGCCGAACACACTCCTGTACGCTTTCCCACCCGTTCCCCTGATTCCCCAAGTCTTGGACCGCGTCCAAGAGGAGCGGCTGTGTATGATTCTCATAGCACCGCAACGCACGAGTGCACCGTGGTTTCCCTGCCTCCAGCGTCTGCTCTCGGGACCGCCGAAGGTACTCCCTTGGCGGCGAGACGCTCTCTCACAGGCAGGGGGAGCAATCATAGATTACCCAGAGATCGGCCAGCGCTTGTGGGCCTGGCCGCTGAACGCGAGCGCCTAGAGGGTCTCGGCCTCTCCCAGGAGGTCGTACGGACCATCCAGGGTGCCAGAGCTGACTCCACCAGAGCGTGTTACTCGGCTAAATGGGCGGCTTTCCAGAAATGGTGCACGGAGAGGGGTGGTGATCCCATCTCCTGCCCTTTGCCGCGAGTGCTCTCTTTCCTCCAGTCACTGATGGAAAGAGGGCTGGTTTTTAGCACGGTTAAAACGTACGCGGCTGCTGTTTCATCATGCCACGAAGGTTTCGGGGATAAAACTGTTTTTAGTCACCCCTTAATGAAGCGCTTCCTAAAAGGTGTGAGGAGAGAGAGAGACCCGTGACGCGCTCTCTCACTCCACAATGGGATTTAACACTGGTGCTGCGCGCACTGGTTAAAGCCCCATTTGAGCCTCTTGACCAGGTGCCCCTCAAGTTTGTTGTCAGCCAAGACAGCTTTGCTGCTGGCCCTGACGTCAGCTAAGAGAGTGAGCGACCTGTCTGCACTCTCTGTAGCCCCTTCTTGTCTTAGAATACAAGGGGACGGCAGTTTCGGCCATATTACGCCCCGAATTCGGCTTTATATACCAAAAGAGTATTACCAGCTCGTTCAGATCGGACGGTAATAACACTCCATGGTTTCTCTCTCCCTCCTCATCAATCTGAGGAGGAGGCGACAGCCCATCTCTTGTGCCCCGTGCGCGCGCTTGCCTGTTATGTGAAACGCACGGCGGCCTCTGCGCAAATCTCAACAGTTATTTGTGCATTACAGAGACCATTCCCAAGGCCTTCCCCTGACGAAACAACGGCTGTCACATTGGCTGTGTGATGCTATCACACAGGCTTATGTGTCAGGCGGGGGTTGAGCCGCCTGAGAGATATCAGGGCTCACTCGGACCAGAGAGGAATATCGTCCTCTGTCCGCCTCTGCAAAGAGGGATGCCGATGGAGGATATCTCTGCACAGCAGGCCTCCTGGGCTTCCCCATGCTCTTTTATTAGGTTTTACCTAAGAGACATGTCGCGCCTCTCTATGACACACTCAGTTCTGGGTGCTTTGTCGGAGTGAGTGTGATTGTGTGACTATTCCCCTCGCATATTAAACAATGTGAGGTGGAGTCGAATGTTCATTGCTGAGAGCTTTTTGTGTCTTATCCGACACATTAGAGCTTGCTCGTTGATGACATGCCATTAGACGCATGACATGTTATGCTATGTCTGACGCATGATACTAGGCTATATGTATATGTAGCTGTGTGTTTTGGTTACCAATCGGGACCAATGAGGGCATAGACTATATCGTGCTTTCGCCCTTTTTAAACCCAATAGCGATATAGCCTTAAAAGGCGAAGCCTATACGACTTAGAACGATAGTTACGTATTGTAACTCTAGATTCTATGAGTATAGGCGCAGCCTTTTAAGTGTCGGCCTCATGGTCCTTTTTAATAGCTGAAGAAAAGCTGTTTGTAGGGAGCAGATCGTCCGCCGGCGCCCGAATATATGGGTGGCCCGCGGACGTGATTGAGGCCCACGCTGTTGGTGGGCGGGGATTACAAAATTTTCAGTGCTACGGCTCACGCCTAGGGATAACCCAATAGCGATAGCCTTAAAAGGCGAAGCCTATACTCATAGAATCTAGAGTTACAATACGTAACTATCGTTCGTCAAAAATCGATGCTCTCGGAGTGAGAATGTGTTGGTGAGGACATGTGTGCTATGACTTTTATAAGCGTTTCGCCAAACGATTTTCCAATAAATCGCCAATAACCGGTCAAAAAAATGAATGGGTGTGTATGGGAGAAAGATCAAAGAAAAAGAACTACACTCTAACTTTAGAGTGTAGAAAGAGAGAAAAATCTTTCGAAAAATAAATTTTGAAACTGCCCGTAGGGCCTACGGCCACAACTTTCACTCTACAGAAATAGGGTCCCATAGATAGAAACGTAGGAATATCCGTTGGGGTCCCAGCGATACCACCGCTGAAGCTGTGCGACAAATAGTTTTTGAGATAAACGCACTAGTTCGCCAGCAACTCCCTCTCACGGTCCCATCCACTCCCATGTTAAATTTCGAGGAGAAATGTTGAAAAGTAGCTCATTGAACCTCTTCTCTCTCAATCCGCCGAGGTCCCATTTTTTAACTTTAGACGCTGAAACTCGGCAGTCCTATGGTCAAGACGATGACGATGCTCACGGTCTTTTCGGTTTTCATTTCCGTCGTTCCTAGCCCACTATTTGAGGGGATTCATTTTGAATGTTTCTGTGTCTCTCAGGAGTTAGAGAGACAGAGAGAGCGCGCGCGCGCGCAGCTGGTGGGGACTTTTCATGATTGCCACAAAGCTTTGATGTCGTGCCAACCAGTGTCTCTTTGAAGTTAGAGACAGAGAGAGCATGCAGCTTCTGTGGTCCCTGGCTGTTAACACACACACACACACACACACACACACACACACACACACACACACACACACACACACACACACACACACACACACACACACACACACACACACACACACACACACACACACACACACACACACACAAGGCACAATCAAAATTTCTTTAGGAATTTTCTAGTTGATAGATGAGCTCCATGTAACAACACGCAATAAAAGCATCCAATGACATTATTAAACACGTCTTGATCTGCGTTGACATGCAGTAATATACGGGTATACACACAGGCTATTATTAAACGGTGCTAATATATAGATAATATATATTGTATCTTCTATTAAGGCTGACTTTACTGTTGGCTCAGTGATCCTAGTGTGTGTGTGTGTGTGTGTGTGTGTGTGTGTGTGTGTGTGTGTGTGTGTGTGTGTGTGTGTGTGTGTGTGTGTGTGTGTGTGCGCGCGTGTGTGTGTGCTGCCTAATTGATTTCTCAGAAATGACCTGACTCCCTAGAGGGACGGCTCCTTCCCGTTTCCTCATTTCCTCATTCTCTGGACGCTCTGTCGCAGCGAGGAGCCTTTCCTTACTCGCTTTTAAAACCTTTCACCTGATTAACTTGTTTTATAAACACTTTAACCTCCGTTTCTCCCAATGCATTATATATTTTTCAAACCTGTAGTTACTGCGGTCTGGACGCATTTTTAACCCAGAGTTAGAAGAGGAAAGGTAGGTCAACAGTTTACTACCGTTTATATTGTCTTTAGGTAGCTGGTTATAATAATGAAACAACCAGTTTACCTACCGTTTACATAGTCTTAGGTAGGGCTAACTGGTATTGTGACGTAAATTGTGGTGTTGTTTTTGAAAAGGTGACAGAATTAGGTCTATGGTTTTGGTCTATAGGTACGGACACACTGCACGGTACGTTTCAACGGGTCCATGGCACTGGTCCGACCTCCCATTGGTCCGACCTCCCATTGGTCCGACCTCCCATTAGATCGACCTCCCATTGGTCCGACCTCCCATTAGTTCGAACTCCCATTAGTTCGAACTCCCATTGTTCCGACAGTCGGAGTAATGAGAGTTCGAACTAATTGGGACGTCCTCATTAGTTCGAACTGCACTAATGCATCTGTAAATCTAAACAGACCAGTCGTCGGATTATTTGAGGAGCTGCCAACTTGAAATTTTAAAAATGTCCTTTCTCACTGTACAGTCTGTGTGTTTGAAAGTAAAACGCACGCACTGACCAGGTTGAGCACGCCACCCAGATGCGGCATTTCTCCGGCCCTCAGCTGTTGTTGTCTGTAGGTAGCTCGTGTGTGTGTAGCCTGTGTGAATGTGTGCATTAATCCCTCTGTTTCCAGCATCTCTGTTAAGATGAATAACACAAATCTCCCCACAGAGCGCGAGCCTGGCACCAGAGGTGCGCGCGCTCTGGCGCATCTGGCCACAATCGGTTAACGCACCGAGAGGAAATGACCTCCGCTCCGCTCCGTCCTGTGGTGTGTGTGATGTTCGGTGCTGTATGTTCCGCTTCGTTCCGTGTGTGTGTGTGTGATGTGCGTTTCCCGAGAGCTCTTTCTCTCTCTTTCTTTCTCTCTCTCTCCCTA
>OLKM01004835.1:0-19773 GCA_900291075.1 Melanogrammus aeglefinus | reverse complement strand
TCCAGAAGAGGGGAAAATCCAACCCCTTACGCAATTGTACTTTCTACCTTGGACAAGGTGGTAAAGCAGTACAAAGTTTATTCATTTCGGTTTCCTGCGGAAGTCCTGGATGGGATAAGTGAAAGACTGACCTTTGGATTGGAGCCATATCCAGAGAGGAGTGCATGAGCATGCAAAAAGGGCAATCAATGTTAATGAGGTGCTTAGCTATGGAAGTAGCTGGTTTGCGTTGTCAGTATGTAAATTCTCTTTAAAGCAAATGTGGGACATTGCTCTATATCAGATTCAGCATGGATGTTGTTTGTATACTTAATCGCATGTTTCATATGTCAGCTGCAAAGTCCATCTTACTATATATGTGATGTAATACAGGCACAGCCCTGCGGCTGTGTTAGTGGGGCATTCAAGACTTCTAATCAGTTTGCAAGCTCTACAGGTGGAGGTTGGAGAGTTACCATTATCTTTGAAGGCGTATGCCAGTTTATCCAATGTATACTGGACTAAATTGCCAAGGACACAAAAAGATCATCCAACCAAATCAGTTTCTAGAGCCATGCTGGGGAGCACGGGCGTACAAAGCTAATATAGTTTTTTGGATTTTATGGCCGGTAGTTGTTAAGATAGCCGGTTCCTTTAGGATAAGCTTAAGGGATATCCATATTCTGACACAGTAGCTGTGCAGTTAACATCTAACCCAGCTTAAGCCCCCCTAGATCCTTTTCTCCCGATGGCCTACAGATGATCACTTATGAATTAAGATTATCAGCATGATAATATGTTGGAGGGATGATAGTTTGATGCAGAAGTATATAAGTGTAAGTATTAACAGAGTTCCAATTCACAAAGTTTTTATTATTTATTATTGGCTCTCTGGTTGGGCTGAGAACAGAGGAGGACAGTTAAGAGTCACGACTGATCATTTGCTCAGACCTTCAATGGCAGCTCTATTATCAGTTCCATTCTCATTAATGGGCGAATTATCTTGGACCATGTATGGCCTGATCTAGTCTTATGAGTGTTCTACAGAGTCTTGTTAAATGGAGAAAGAAGCAAAGGTAACGGTGGGCTAGCTTTAGTCGCGGTCCCATCTTTCGCGGATCTGACTGCCACGGATGTAGAGGAGGGCATTGTATAGAGGTTGTCGGACATGTTGGCAAAGAAATAAAGGCACTGAAACAGGATATATCAGCTGTGGGTGTTCCACTAGCTAAATCTGGAAGTGTAAAACACAATAATTAAATCAAAAATCAAACAAGGTTGTGGCACAGTAACAATGGGATAGGGAAAATAAGTGGTCAGATTCCTGCATAGAATCCAGAGTCAGGTGGTAACAAACGGAGATCAGATTATCAATTTAATATGTTGTTGTTCTATCCTATACGATAGGTTAAGTTTTTTTACTTTTGTTCTTTTGCAATATTTATAACGGGTAGGAACCTCCATTGACTTCTAAAGGACTCCACAGAGGCTATGGCGGTAAATGGATGAGCACTCAATGATTTGGTATTTGGCGCCACCGCCAAGATAAACTCAAAAGAAGGAAGATATGGTCAGATAAGACATATGACAGCCGGTTGATGAAGGCTGCGCGCGCTAAGCCCGCGGGCCGCCTCCTGAAGTAAGCTTCTGGCGGTAGGTTTCTTCACTGGTGTTGGCGGTGTTAGATACCTATTGGCCTTCAGTATGTTACCGCATATCCGAGGGAATACTTAACTAAATACAGTGAGTGTATATAAGCGACCCGGATTGAACTACTTTCCTTCAAGAAAAGCCGTCAGTGGTGCCATTCGGAGGGTATCAGTGTAATTTTACTCTGCATTGGAAGCGAAGTACCTTGGCCATATCATGAAATCGGGCACGTGGTTCCTTAAGGATAATCTCACAGATTTTGAGATTGTTTAGGGTCATATTCAAGGGATTCCTGGGTAGCCAGGGTATTTTTTGGAAAAGCACATAGTCCGGAGTGAGCCTATTTGGTAACTATATATTCACACGTATTATGCTCACCAAAGAAAAGGCTGATCGGTTTTTCTATTGTAGTTTTATTAGTGGGTTTGTCTTGTAGTACATCCATATTGTTTTTTGGATGTTGTCAGATAATGTGTTCTGAAATCACTTCCAACTTCTTGAGAGTACGACGGATGGAAAAAATTGAAATTTTTTAAGCATCGAAATGCCTCTCAAACTACAATCCGAGTACCCGCGCGGAGAGCCACACGGGTGATTGGGTCATGTTACCCCAGGACTCTGTGGGTAATTTGCCGGGCTCCGCCAACAAATTAGTCTCTTTCGGAACATAGCGTTACCGGCCAGCGCACCTCCTATTGAGGAAACTGTTCCACGGCATAGTGAAGAAAGCACAAATTGTCATGTGTGTTGTTCTGGGTGGGTGTTAGAGACCTTAATTTCTTTATCCAGGGGTAAACTGATATTGCTTTCTTAAACGTTAGGCGGGCGGCACTCCCCCTTCTTTTCATTAATGGACACCAATAAACAACCAACTCCTAGCGCCATCATCCATCAGACTGGTGTATTTAACTTTGCATGACTTGGGCAAATCGGACTCTGAAATTATTAACTATCAAATGGCCTAGCCTAGCCTTCTCCAATAATCATAATATATACGGCTATACCACTAGCGAGATTATATTGAGAAATCGGGCAATCTCCATGCAAATCTTTGACCAAGCACTGGAGGTCTGTTTTATATTAGTAGCGGATAAGTCTATCGCTTGGCGTCGTGAATACGTCATAAGTTTTCAATATTTTATTCTAATAATATGATACATTTCTCACGTGGTTTAAACTGAAAAGAGGCTGGAGTTTTGTTTTTTATATCATCTTTGTTTTATAAGTTGTTCAGGTTGGTTGGCCCTATATAAGGCCACATGGGCGTAGCACATGAGTTAATCAGACGAGGATCCTCCAATCAGATTTTGAAATTCAACAGACACGGTCGCTCTGCCGGCCAGTGTCAGTGAAACGTTTTTTCAAATTGGCAGCTTCCAGACCTTCCTGTACAAATGAATAATGAAGGAGCGGAGTGTCTGGTAGGAACCATGGGAGACCAATAGGTAATCTCTGTTCTTTTTCATTGGTTTCTTAAAGAACACAAGAACAGTCGTGTCGTTAAGTATGCATGTGGAGCATAATTCTGTGGTCCACATCAAACGGACAATTTTAACGTAACTCCGGGTGAGACCGACGACTGGATTGAGAGTAATGCCCGTGGTCAACTCGCTCCGTTATCAATACGGCGATGCTTGTCGATAGTGTCCACGGGAATATCAGCTGTCATTGCGCAAACATATCCGGGGACACTATCCAACAGATATGATTTTAAGTGATTCCGTGAGGGCTAAGCACCGGATTCTGCAGTTAAGCGCCCGTGGTTAGACGCTCGCCCGTCGGTTGTGTTGCGTAGAGTTGAGTATGCTAGCAGGTTCTGCGTGTTGTGTTGTGTTGACGGTAGTTTAAAAGACGATCAATAATGTCTGCCCCACATCAGCACAGGGCGATAAGCGGCTTCAAACAACAAGCTGCTTCCCTACACACGATTAGCGGCACTAGGTAAGAAGGTGTCGGATTTCACGAGTGTAGGTCCTCGGCGTCCGCAGCTTGGCATTACCTGAGGGGACCTCATCGAGAATGCCCGTAATGAAGTAAGGCATCGAACACCTACAAGCTCGCAAGTAACGTACTCCAGTCGCACCGATAGCAGCACTTTAAGACGGGTGGTGGAGGGCGAGTAAATTCGACGTCCAGAGCGTTGCCACGCCTATACTTGAGACGAGAGAACCGAGCGCCGGCAGTCAGTAATTGGTCAGTAATGGTGGATTCAATGATTCGTTTACGTCAGGGGTACCCAATTAGAATTCAAAGAGGTCCAGTGCTTTTAAATTTCAGTCGACCATTATACAATTGCTCTAAACTTGCGCTATTGTATTTCAGTGGGGTTACTATGTACGTTAGTTGTATGGATGTAAAATCAAAAATAGGTAGCAGGTTTCAATTACAAAGGTGGGTAACATTTTATTTATTGCACGATTTCTAAGACACATTATTAACATGGAACAAAATAAATTAATTCTTGTCCTATTAATTCATAGAAAACAGTAAGGCCTTGTATCACTAAATAACACAAAATTCACAAACACAATTTAATTATCCAACACCTTAATAGTGGTCCTTTTTTAAACAAAATGCTTAGCATGTTTTGCAACAGGATATGTAACATCAAGCTTTACATTATGTAAATCATTATTAGGACATTATGGTGTTTGCCTTGGAACTCAATAAATGTACAACATATACTACGTATTTGCATTTAGTTGGCCATTTTTCATCCTAATAGACAACAGTTGAAGCATTCACATACAAAAAACTTAAAGAAGTGTGCTGTTTTTACAAGAGTGCGGTGATTTCTTGAACACTAGGTTCTAATGCACTCATCTTCTCCGTCTCCTCACATCTCGAGGGCGATAGGTTCTTTTTTAGTGGAGAAATGGGGCTTTTTTGACTGGACTGCAGTCACATTGAACTTGGCTTGAAGGTGGAGTTCAGTGCCATTCTCATGTCATCTTTGTCGTAGGTGCATGCATTGGGGGTAATCTATGAAGGTACGCGGTATCTTTGTTTATTATTCATGTTTTTCTCATAGTGGGTGTTAGAAGAGAAGTCTTCTTGTCCTGGCGACGACGTTAGGATCGTGTACTGCCAAACTATTCGGGTCATGTTTATAGTTGTACGAGATGCTGAGCTTTCAGTTATGAAGTCGCAAGGGAAAACAAGATCTCCTATGGTTGCACTGGTCTGATATGTTCCAGAGAACGTGTTTGGTCAATGGTTGGTCAGCCTTACCCAATGCTTAAAAATAGCTCTCTTTTAGTGCAACAAATTTTGCTTGGCAAAGATTCAATCCGATTCATACTGAGAGATCAGACATTGGTTGCCCACGTGAAGGTCTGTTTCACCTTAGTCACCGTCTATATAAAATTTCACTGTCTGATCTGGGATGCAGGAATAGATTGAGTCGTAAATGCAGCCATGGGTAGAGCTGCTGTCCAGGCTGTTAGAGCTGATAGGTCGCCTCTTTTTTCTTTTGAGAGGCGCGAGTGCAGCTTGTTCCATGTTGCAGTACAACATATGAGGAAGAACCATCTACTCTCTCGCCTGGTATATCTGTTTCTTGGACGTTCGGATAGTTGTCGTTTGCCACAGTCTCCTGGAAGAATCTTCCCTTGAAGCATTTTCGCCTTTCTCTGGAAGGCAGCAGGACAGCTGTCACTTCAACCCGGTAATCCACTTGCCTTACAGTCGGCCCTCAGATTTAGGCTATTGTAACCCGGTAAATACATGTAAATAGTCACATTGGAGAGGTGTATTTGGGACTACGCGGGTAAGTGTACTAGGTTTGTTAGTATGAGGTAAAGATCAGAGGATAGTTACTCGCCGGGTAGATTCATTGAGTTGTATTAACTTGTGGTGATGTACCTACTGGTAATAAAGGAAGGTTAATATAACAGGAGGAATTTTATTCACGGTAAAGTTATAGTGGTGTTATTGACCTGTTAATTACCGACTGTGGGGTAAATAAGAAGGTGTTAGTAAAGAGCATGAGGTACAGTTACAGCTGTAGTATCCTAAGATTAAGACCATCCTCAGCCTATGTTTAATTCCTCAACGTCAACTAAGTACCGCGTGTACGTTGTACTTGTTTTAGGGTTGGTAATGAACGCTAGTATTTGTGTTACTTCCTATGAGATAGTTAGAGGCAGATTGGCCAATTCTTACCGAAAACCATTTAAGATGTCGAAGGGTTACAGTTGATTGACAAGGTTTTGATGTTGGGTACAGCCCATAGTTTAATGCTATGTAGTTCTGATTTCTAGAAATTAGCAATAGTTGTTTCCCAACTAAATTAACCTTTTTTCTTAGTTATTAATTCATAGCTTACACACCCATTTAGAAGGTCCATCTTCGAGTTACTTCCTAGAAACGATGAAATTACTTACCTGGTATACAACCTCTACAGGAGGACAGTTTTTCCTCTAGTGTCATGTAACATCTTCTTAGAGAAGTATCTGGGGTACAGAAGTGTTTGTTTATGTATTTGACTATTCTTACCAGTTGCATCCTAGCTTCCCTAATCACATTATTTCCCTTTCCATGCAGTCATACGACAAACTACCTAAGTACGTTCCTTGACGATGATACCAGTAAAACCGCGAACATTATACCCAAGTAAGTAAGATGCAAACTGTACTGTAAAAAGGAAGCCTGGTTTGTTTTCCCATGAGTCATTACCAGGTATCTTACCAATATAATTTCTATATACCATTATTCCTTTTCCCATGCAGGTCAACCAAACTTGTTACCATGTTAACGTTCCTGCAACAGTTACCAAGTAAATACGCGACAATTTTACACCAGGTAAGTTTTAAGTAATGAAACTGTAACTGTAAAAGGAAGCCTCGTTTTGGTTTCCATGGTATTACCAGGTTCCTAATATAATCTTCTAATAACATTATTCCCTTTTCCCATGGCAGTCAACACAAACTTGTACCGGATGTACGTTTCTGCAACGTTACCAGGTTAAACGCGAACCAATTACCCAGTAAGTTATATGATGAAACTGGTACTTGGAGGAGAGAAGAGCGCGCTGGTTTTGTATTTCCATGGTATTTACCGAGGTTCTTTACGCGAGTATAAATTTCTAAATACTATTATTCCATTTTCCATGCATGTCACAGAAGACTTGTACCATTGTTAACGTTCTGGCGACGTTACGCAAAAGTAAAACGCGACCAATTTACCGCAGTAAGGTATGGGTTGTTAGAGAGAAGCGCCGATGGGCAAAGGCAAGGAACAAGGGGGGGGGTGGGGAAAGAAAAAGGATTGATAAAGACTGTACTGTAAAAGGAAAAGCCTCGTCTTGTTTTCCAATGGTAATTTACCAGGTTCCTACCATAATATAATTTTCCTAATACACTATTCCCCCTTTTCGCCATGGCCAGTCAACACACGTTCAACTTGTACCATGTACGGTTCTGGCGACGTTTACGCAAGTAAAAACGCGACAAATTTTAACACCTCAGTAATAAGATGAAACTGTACTGTAAAAGGAAGCCTTGTTTGTTTCCATGGTATTACCAGGTTCTTACCATATAATTTCTAATACATTATTCCCTTTTCCATGCAGTCAACACAAACTTGTACCAATGTACGTTCTGCGACGTTACCAAGTATAACGCGACAATTTACCCAGTAAGTAAGATGAAACTGTACTGTAAAAGGAAGCCTCGTTTGTTTCCATGGTATTACCAGGTTCCTACCATATAATTTCTAATACATTATTCCCTTTTCCATGCAGTCAACACAAACTTGTACCATATATCTTCTGCAACGTTATAAAGTAAAACACCACGATTTACAGAGTTAGTAAACTGAAACTGTAGGCCTCTACTGTAAAAGAAAGCAATGTTTAATCCCATGGTAGTTACATTGTACTGAACAAAGCTTAAACTGTTGCTACCATGTAAATGTATAACTATCAAACAGTATGATGATATACAGTATAACAGGGACAACTCCCTACCAAAGAAAACAAAAACACAGGACCCTTTAAAATACGTTTTTAGGGTTCTTTAAACGTTTTTTTTTTTAAATTTTATTTAAATTCTTTCGTAGTTGGGCATTATTGTTTTTCAGTGCAGTAGTGTGGCCCTCAATTTAGACTTTATTTTTTGGGGAGCAGGTCTGAGTCGTTTAATGTTTTTTAATAATTACGCTGAAACAAGCGAAAGAGAAACTGTTAATGACATGGTAGGACATCTGTAGTAACTACCTCATCATCTTCATTTAGACTTCAGGAGGGTTGTTACACAATTTTATAAAACATGGCTCTCTATGTCCTTATTAAATATAAGTCGGCCAGAATGCGACTTCCTATGCTCTTTTCCAAGCCAGTGGCTCCTCTCGATAAACCTTAAGTTCATCTTCAAGGCCTTCTCTGTCAAGTTTCCCCTGTATCTGTAGATGTCCTCTTTATAATTACGCCATGCCCGTTCAATGTGCTGTGTGTGAGCACCACTCCCAGGGTGGACAAAATGTCTCTGGTGATTCACCTGATAGTGAATGTAACCATCATGCGACAATCTGTTGTACGCACCCCAGCAATCACTTATCACCTGACTGCCAGGTCTAATATATTTTCTGATTATTGGGAGCAATTGCCTTTTGGATCGATTTTTCACCAGTTTTAAGACAGGACGTCTACGGGACTTCTTCACTTCTACCATTCCAAAGACCCACGAGCGTCTCCGCCAGGTGTTTCCACGTCGTCCACGTCCGTACTGAAAATAAGCAAAATGTAATGCTTAAAAGGCAGTACACCCAAAATGTATCATTTGATAATGTTACTCACTTCAGGTCTTGTTGATCCACCCCCATGGTCATGGTAATACTGCCTGGCATATGAACATTTCATAGGGCTAGCTTCCAAGGCAACATTTTTAAGTGTGACATTTTTACACTTATACTCCATTATATGAGGCTTTTGGATGCCATGAAATGGTCATATGCGAGGCAGTATTACCATCCCCATGGAAGTTGCTCAACAAGACCTGAAGTGAGTCTAACCTTTTATAGATTATTATAGATCATTTGGGGTGAACTATCCCTTTAACTATTAAAACCTTTTGCCACTGTATTTATAATACTGTAGTAATTCAGATGTACTGTACTATACAAAACAGAAATTACCATTTTACTTACAAAAACAAACCGTACCTTTCTTTTGTGTCTGAATTTGCTCTCGTCTAATGAGACAAAAGCTCTCCTCCCTCCAATTTGCATCTCCCGTCTTCTTTCCAGTCGTCTGATTGCTTCACCGCAGATTTCCCTCAGAAGTGTAGTCACCCTGGTCAGTGATTTGCTGCTCCCACATACTCCATCCTCTATCATGTCCACTTGCCTCTTCCTCAACCCTGTGACAAACTGAGACAAAAAAATACTAAACATTCAAGTTCCAAGTGTTTAAGTCACATACAGATACATGAAATGCAGTGAACTAAAAAAGTAGCAGTGCCTGCAGAGATTGTGCAAAAAGGAAAAGAATAGAATAAGAGCAATAATAATTAAGACAATTAGCACTATAAAGAGTATCAAGTCAGCAATAGCATTAAACTTAAACGTGCAAAAGAACAATATGGTATACATGGTATGGTAAACATGACAACTACCATGACAACTCCTATGAAATATCAACATATGCTATCACCATATTGGCAATTAATCCAGCCTGATTATAATACAATGATTAAAGATCACATTAAATGTGGATTTAATATATCAGGAATATTAGGCAATATTACAGGACATTGTTATAGGCGTAACCAACAACACATTTGCGTGTCGACGTGCGTGAGAGAGAAAGCGACGAGACAGCGAGGAGCACCCTAACCTGTGCTATTATTGTCATCCCATGATGGTAGTGGAATGTGGGATCTGGAGAATATATGAGCCCTCTCTGATGGACCATTGTGATGCAGCCTTCCCCTGTGGTTTGGCCTTTCTTACAGATCTGTAACATACATCAATCTGTAAATATTCAAGATTCCATACCTTTGTCAGACTATGTTGAGGCACTGGGTGATCATTTTTATGTTTTAAATTTATTGATTTATTTGGGGGTTATACATTGTTGATTGCAAAACAATATAATAAATTTACGAGTGAGGCACCGGGAAAGTCTTTTTGCAAAGTGACACATTTTTGTTATTTGGTGTACTTTCACCAACAACCCTTGAAGTTTTGAAATGATTCAGTGGACCAAGAGGTTAAAGTGCACACTGTCAGCTTTAGGGTACTTACAATCATTTTTTGGATGACATTACAGCACATTTGTACAATGGTCCACCTCCCATTTTTATGTTACCAAAAAGTATTTGGACAGATACGTTAATGCACAATAGTTCATATTTAGTCCTTAGTCGCATATCCTTTGCATGCAGTAACTGTCTGAAGTCTGTGATCTGTTAAGGCATCACTAGAGGCTAAGAATCTTCCCTGCAATGTCTACAGGCTTTTTGTGTCTTCTATTCAGTAATGTGAAATATATATACTGAAATTGGATTGAGATTGGGTGTTGACTTGTTGATCCTTGTGCATTATGTTATCTGTTCAAAGAATGGGAAGCCCTTAAAATGGGAGGACGCATGTACAATAAGCTGCTTTTAATGTAATTTGAATATGGATTCAAATACCTCAACATTAAAATTCACAGTGTGCACTTTTAACTTCATGGGCATCCTTCAAACGGAAGGAGTGCTATAGTACAAGAACCAATCATATAACAAAACATGTGTCACTACTATCCCAAAGTCCGTTTGTGGATGTCTTACTTCACTCATCTATCCTCCCAATCTCGTACCTTCTGAGGGCAGGTCTATTTTGCCACTGTTCAGGTTCGTTTCAAGCACAGAGCCTCGTGAACAAGGTTAACTTCTCCCGAGGTGGCGGATAGGCGCCATACCAGCAGTTGCTGTAGTACTTGGAGTAATCAGGATGCAGTGTTTTGATTCCAATTCGGCAAAGCTGCTCCTCCTATGGTTTTGTGTTTTGTGAGTAGTAGGAGAGAGAAACGGCAGAGGAGAGCAAGTTCTCCGAATGTGAATTGAAATTGAAGTACAATGTTAAGATACAGTATAATCTAATGGTACATTAATCTGAGTGTAGCCTGTGTGGCAATGATGATCGTCTCTTACCACCTGTATCCATCCTTGGTCGTGTTGGTTCTTTTGAATTGCATTCTGTTGTTGCACACAGGGCATCGTTTTTTTCATTGGCGCAATCGCCAGCAGCCCTCTCCTTCTGGAGCCATTCTTATTATATCTTCTTGCTCTCCCTTGCGCTGTCCTCTGGCAGTAATACCCTGTCCTTGTCCATGATCATATTTACTGAAAAATACACACAATTTAAAATGTAACAGATGTAACATTAGATGCACTTGTAGTACCGGTAGATGTTCTCCGGAGGTTGGTGCTCTTCGCGGGCATTATTCGCGGACAACATTCTGCCAGATCTCTAAATTGCAATTCCAGCTAAATTTAACTTTGAGGAAAAATCACGTGTTGAATCACGTGATCGCCATAGCGCGAAGTACGATTTTTAAGTCGAACAAAATTATGTTTTATTTCAGCTAATGTTTACAGTGTTTACTGTTTTCTTACACTAATAAGTGTGCAACTCACGCTGCCAACTATTCAATAAGACTCATTTTGATAGTTGTTAAGTCTAAATATGTTAAGTCTACCAATAGACTTAACATATTTAATTTCAGTCCTTCTAGTTGCTAGGCTAGCGCACGGCAACGGGCAATATTAGCCTGCTAATAAACAGTCTTACCCACTCCACAGTACACCCGAGGCAAATCAACTAACGCCCAGAACGGTCGATTGTAAATGATCTGTGTTGATGTAGAATAATGTTAGAAATAAAACAAACCTTGCATTGAATTGTATTTTGAGGGACTTGCCGAGTCTCAGCAGCAGCGTTATATTCCTGGTAGTAGGCTACGGCATGCGGCGGACTGATCTAAATTCAATTCCACGCTGCTTGCCTGAGAAGTAGTAGTCCTCAATAATGCGATGAATTCATGCGATGCAAGGTTAGTTTTATTTATATTATTCTATCAACACAGACATTTACATCAATAGTCCGGCGTTAAAATTGATTTACCTCGGGTGTACTGTGGAGTGGGTAAACTGTTTTATTAGTACGAGCGAACACTGCAACAAGAAGGACTGAATGAAATGTGTTGAAAACTGTCTCAAATCATAAAGAACACAAAGACTAACTTAGGAATCAGGGGCCGGATTCACAAAGCATTCTTAAGAAGGAAAAAGTTCTTAAGTAGCACTTTTTTCTTAACTATGTTCTTAAGACAAAATGTAAGAAGATTTGATATTCTTGAAGAATTTCTTAGTTTTTTCTTAACTTTTTTCTTAAGTTTTTTCCTAAGTTCCTAAGTTTTTTCCTAAGAAAATATTTAAGAACAAATGAGATTCTTGAAGACAAAGTTCTTGAATTTCTTCTCAAGTTTCTTCCCAACTTTAAGAGAAGCACTCGCCATTCTTAAACCGGCTGCAGTGAAAAGGTAAGTCTTGATATGTATTTAATTCAACATTAATTCGACATTTTTTTTATTTATTTGGTAGTCCTAGACAATGTATTTGTAATTTAAGTGGTTCAGAGTATCTTTTTTTTTTTTATTATTTTCTTTAATGTATGCCTCTATTACATAGAAGCTTTATTTTTGGCAGTTGACCATATAGTTGAAATGGGACATTTCAGTCTGTGACATGTGTGGCTGTTGATTACACTACAATGTACTCTTAGTAAATCATGGAGACAGTTATTGATGTGTGTACCACTTAATTAATCACTATGAACATATGTTTTTAAGTAGGCCAAGTTACTGAAACCATGTCCTTACTATTATTACTTTTAGATGGATAAGTTGCTTTGGTGGGCAGCTAGGGAGGGAAAATCCACCAAGGCCTCTGAGAGACAGAGGGGATCCACTAGCACTCCCTGATCATGTCTTTAATTTAGACCAGTAATAGGCCTCTCTAGGCCAGCCATTCTTTTTCTAGCTGATAGTTTTATCAGTTGATCTGAAAAGAGAAACAGGGCGATCAACACCACTTCCAGTGGTGCTGCAGATTATGGGTGCCCTGAGGTTCTATGCTTCTGGGTCTTTTCAAATGGTGGTGGGGGGCACACTGGGTGTGAGCCAGTCCTCTGTTAGCAGAGTGGTCAGAGATGTTTTCAAAATGCACTCTGCAGAAGAGTTAAGGCCAGTTTATAAGAGTTTCCAACAACAGATGCAGAATGTATTAGAACAAAACAACAGTTCTTCAATATAGCCGATTTTCCAAATGTGGCTGGGGGGCAGTTGAATGGGACAACATATTGCAAATCAAAGTAAGATATACATGTTATTTTATTTTTTATTTTTTTGCAAATCTGTTTATGCTGTTTATGAAAGTATCAGCTTGAATCAAAAAACATTTCACGTGGTGCTTGAAGTGTTACCTTAGTATTAATTATTCATGCATTTTATTCCATAGGCCACTAAATGATGAGGAAGTAAGGCCTTTGTAAACAGGAAAAATTTTTCCCACTCGATAAACACAACAGGTCATATGTGATGCAACGCTCCGGGGTGACAGAAGCGCTTGTTGTGGCGAAGTGGCCGGTAGCCACCCCAACGACTCCTTTGTTCTCATGAATTCAGGAACAGGCATTAAATTTAATGAGGGAGAGTAATGCCCGGTGGTTGGTTGTTAGGTGAGAACTACATATGAATTCTACTTTAGGTTAAAACAAAAATATACACTGTATTGCCCTAACTAATTTCCTATATGACAGGAGACAGTGGCTATGCCTTAAGACCATGGTTGATGACACCTATCATCCACCCTGCAACAGAGCCAGATGAGCGCTACGGCCGGGCACAACGAAAAACACGTAGTGTTGTGGAGAGGTGCATTGGGGTAGTGAAGTCAAGGTTTAGGTGTGTATTGACCGTTCTGGTGGAGTGCTTCCAGTACCACTCCTGAGAGGGCAATGTTATATATTACTGTGCTTTTATTTATTCCTCCACAACATCTGCATTATGTACCGCTTGCCAATCCCTGACATCCCAGATGATGATGACCCCGAGGGAGATGTCCCAGTCCCTGCCCCATGTAACACTGGCATGCAAGTGAGACAAGACCTCATAAGGAGGAGATTCATGTGAAAAAAACACAATAAACAACACATGAAAACCTCTATGAGTGATTGCTACTTTATTCTACATCTTCAACATTCATTTTTTTTAAAATCAAACTTTGCTTGGGCAAGGCGAAGCTTCTCCCTCTCAACGAGCAGCTTTTTCCTCTCCACTTGCAGAAGTTGCTCCTGGGTTTGCCTCAGCATTTTCACTTCCTCCAAAAGCTGACGCTGAAGGGAGACCATGTCCTCCGTGTTGCTTCTGGATGTGGCAGGTGTGGCAGATGTATGGAAGGTTTCAGAGATAAGCTGTGACACATGTCAGGTCATCCCCGGGACTCTGTAACAGCTGTGAGTGGAACGATTGTAAATTAAACAGTTTCAAAATGTATGGTTAGGTAAACAGTGTGAGATACACTTATTTACTTACGTTTTGATGATTTGTAAGGGCTTGGGTTGGTTCAGCTGCTGTGTGGGATTGTTCTGCATCCTGGTTGACTGCTGTCACACCAAAGTATCTAAAGAAAAGCAACAGAAACAGAAAGAAATGTGACGTTAGATGCAGCTGGCTAAAACAACTTACATGAGCAGGGTGAGTGCTTGCTCTGTAAGCTACACACAGTAGCCTACTTGATCAAGTTCTAATATTTAAACAATGAGTTACCTTGTCTGGGTTTATTAAATGGCATTAAGGTTTATTCAGTTTATCAAACACTTTTTACAGGACACAATGTTGTTGACAGCTTACAACCCATGGGGCCAATAGCTGAACTACTTGTAACCAATAAATAGATACATCTACACTAAACACTGACAACAACTCAGCCCAACCGGCCAGTCTAACAGCTTCGTTTCTTTGACAACAGCACAGCCAACGCCAGTCTAGTGGCAGCTAGCGTTGCGCTAGCAGCTAGTTCTACGTTTTGGTAGGCTGGAAACAAATTGTCACGGTCAAAGTAACCAAGCCTAGGTAAACTGCGGTCATCTGAGACGTAACTACTGACATCAATAATGGTCTTCCTGAATCAATGGGCCTCTCTCTTCTCTATGGTTTCATGGTCATCATAATAACTAGCAAGCGCTAGACAACAGTTGACAGTCTTGATTGGCTTACCTCCTGCTTGCAGGCAATCGTCTCCTCCCGGTTCTCCGGTGTCCACTCCTCCGTCTACTCCTTCAACCAACGTTTCGGCAATCGCCCCCAACAATTTCTCCTCCAGTGGGTCCAGCTGGATAGTCGTCTTCCCTCCTCCTGTTTTTTTCAACTGTCTTGCCCTCTCCGTTCCCTTCTTTTTGACAGTAGATTTGATGTCCGCCCACTTTTTTTTTATAGCGTTGACATCGCGAACGATTCCTTTATCCGCCACTGCAGATACAGTCTGGGCAACTTTGGCCCACGCCCTCTTTTTATTTTCCGATGTTATAATACTACTGTCTAGCTTGCCAAACAATAATTGTTTTCTGATGATGATCTCGTCAACCATCACCTCCAACTCCTGTTTTGAGAAGTTTTTGCTGCGTTTACAGGCGATGTCCTCCATTTTTAACAAATCAATTTCTCTCAACTGTCTTTGATTCAAAAACCTCGCGAGCGTTCTTAAGATAAAAATCTAAGAACATCCTAAGTGAGAAAACTAAGAAGTTTGTAAGACAATCGACAATTCTTAAGAAAAATATGGTGAATAGCGTTTAAGAAGATTCTTAGGAACTTCTTATATTTTTTCTTAAGAATCTTCTTAAGTTTTATCTTAAGAACACTTTTGTGAATCCGGCCCCACACTGTAAACCCGAACGTTCAAAGTAATTAAATAGATTAAGTAGTGTATACTCAAAAATAATAAAAAGTTATACACTAACTTAATTATAGTCAAGTTGGTGTAACCATGTTCTTCCTTTTTGAGTATATTGTAAACCTAATATTTTTTGATTAAATTGAATTCATTAACATTTTTCATTATTTTTGTTGTGGTCACTATAGTAACAATGAATGCCCTTGTGAGTTCGGTTTTTGGTGAAATAAATTGCTCTGGTGCTCCTGTTTTCACCACGCTGTTTCTAGTGTGGTGGAGGAGGTGGGCGGAGAGGAACGACATGATTTTTGGTCTCTTTGATTTACGCTGTGGCGGCTCTTGCTGTCGCCGTTCTCCGGCCGCGAGTTCCGTGGCTTGCGACGGCCCACGGGAAGTTTTATTTATTTATTTATTTATTATTAAGATGATCATTTTTTAATTAACATTAACTTTTTTCCGGATTATCTAACCACATCTTATAAATGTAAGGGTAT
Source organism: Melanogrammus aeglefinus (assembly GCA_900291075.1). NCBI lineage: Eukaryota > Metazoa > Chordata > Actinopteri > Gadiformes > Gadidae > Melanogrammus > Melanogrammus aeglefinus. Next base: position 3,710 of record OLKM01004835.1, on the reverse strand, counting down.
TTACAAGTCTACAGTTTCAATGTCAATTTGTCTGACGTCACCCGCAGCGTGAGGCGGCAACCGTTGGGTTTCGGTGGGAGCAAGAAAGGAGAGAGGAGCTTCGGAACTTGAACTTCCAATCCAATCCATACTCATCTAGTATCTATACACCAGTCTACTACTTTTTTTCCCACAACTATCAGCGCCATTTGATGAATTGTAAGTATTCAACGTAAAATTAAGACTTATTAAAATATTTGTTTGGAATTTCAACGTGTTTTTCATACACGTACAACGCAAGTCATATTAGCCATGTAACTTGAGACCGCATGGTTAGCTTGCTAACGGAGCAAGTCGGGGGCTTAGATAATGCTGACGTTTTTCCATACTTCTTAATTCCCCCAACTATTCAGTGCCATATTTAATTGGTACGATTCAACATAAAATGAGATTAATTAAAAATATGGAATTTTTAAAGTTTTTTTCATACACATACAACGCAAGTCATATTAGCCATGTAACTTGAGACCGCATGGTTAGCTTGCTAACAGCAAGTCGGGGGCTTAGCTAATGCTGACGTTTTTCAATACTTCTTAATTTTCCCCCACTATCGATGCCATTGGATTTATTGTACGAATTCAACATAAAATGAAGATTAATTAGAATATGGAATTTCAGCGTGTTTTTCATACACGTACAACGCAATTCATATTAGCCATGTACAGTAACTTGACACCGCATGGTTAGCTTGCTAACAGAGCAAGTCGGGGGCTTAGATAATGCTGACGTTTTTCCATACTTCTTAATTTTCCCCCACAATCGGTGCTATTTGATTGTACGAATTCAACATAAAATGAAGATTAATTAAAATATGGAATTTCAACGTGTTTTTCGTACACATACAACGCAAGTCATATTAGCCATGTAACTTGAGACCGCATGGTTAGCTTGCTAACAGCAAGTCGGGGGCTTAGCTAATGCTGACGTTTTTCAATACTTCTTAATTTTCCCCCACTATCGATGCCATTGGATTTATTGTACGCGAATTCAACATAAAATGAGAAGATTAATTAGAATATGGAATTTCAGCGTGTTTTTTACACGTATGTACACATACAGCTACAGCAATTCCATGTTTGAGCCATGTACAGTAACTTGACACCGCATGGTTAGCTTGCTAACAGAGCAAGTCGGGGGCTTAGATAATGCTGACGTTTTTTCCATACTTCTTAATTTTTCCCCACAATCGGTGCTATTTGATTGTACGAATTCAACATAAAATGAAGATTAATTAAAAATATGGAATTTCAACGTGTTTTTTCATACACGTACAACACATAAAATTATATTTCTTAGTACTCCAATATCCGTAATCCCGACTCTTGACACCGCATTGGTTAGCTTGCTAACAAGGCAAGTCGGTGAAGCTTTAAATACTGACTATGAATTCCATGCATGTATGTATTATGCATTACAGTTTTATATAAGTGTCAGTTAAAACAGTTTAATATATACACTCGGATCGCAATGATAGAATTATATTCTATTCCGATAATCGGATCAGAAAGTGTCCATGTAAGCGCGGCTAGTGACTCAAAAATGAAGACGACCATAAAATTGTCATTGGACTAGACAAATAGGAACATGTCTCTTTTTATATTGGGATTCAAGTGATTCTGATGTATTATAATGTGAGTATCTTTCATTATGCTGAAGAAATGCTTAATTGTTGATTAACCATCGCAGTAAAGTTCAAAGCGCTGCTGCTTCTTTACAGTAATGTTAGTTTTGCTTGATGGCTTCAGTAGCTTGACACTTTGGGGATCAAATGAAAAGATGATTAACATGGCCAATTTATAAATGCAAGTATTTATAATTGGACACTTTTTGACTGCTTCAGTTCAGTTTATGCCTTTGCATCGATGTTCCAATTCCAAGAGGTTAAAACAGAGTTAAGGAAGATAACTGGAGATTTGATAAAGATATTATCCCCCCCCCCCCATTTTTTAAACGTTTTAGATCGTGGTCTAAACTTTGTCATTTTTTATCTTTGCCTTTTAGGTTGCTGGTTCAAGAATGATCTGGAACTGTAAGTTGTGCGCAGCTCTTTCACCTCCAGATTACAGTTATTTAGACACTACAGGCTGCAGCACAGCCACTATTCCAGAACCAGCCCTCTTCCATGCCTCTACACTGATTGCATTTGTACATTGTGCGCAGCTTCTTTCACCTCCAGATTACAGTTATTTAGACACTACAGGCTGCAGCACAGCCACTATTCCAGAACCAGCCCTCTTCCATGCCTCTACACTGATTGCATTTGTACATTTCAGACACTTAATGCACTGAGTACTCATCTGTCAAGATATCATACAGCACAATCTAGCAGTTGTGCAGAGCAGAGTCGGGGGACTGTGTTATTTAAATGCTCTTTATGCACATATCAGCAAACCTTTTCTAAATCAGACGTTTTCAGTCATCTCAGAAAGCATTTGAAAAATCATGAAACAGTGACGTGCCCATATAAGGATTGTAGCTATCGCACAAATGTGTACTCCTCATTTAATTCCCATAAAAGTAGAGAACACCAAGAAGGTCTTGCATCAGACTTTCAAACTGATATTATCAGTGAGGATCCCTTTATTGTTGATTAACCATGCAGTAAAGTTCAAGCGCTGCTGCTTTTCTTTACAGTAATGTTAGTTTTGCTTGATGGCTTCAGTAGCTTGACACTTTGGGGATCAAATGAAAAGATGATTAACATGGCCAATTTATAAATGCAAGTATTTATAATTGGACACTTTTTGACTGCTTCAGTTCAGTTTATGCCTTTGCATCGATGTTCCAATTCCAAGAGGTTAAAACAGCTACTCAGGAAATAGTAGACCACTTGAATGACATCTTCTCCTTATCTGAGCCATTGATCAAAGAGGCAGTTAGTGACGTACTGCAAAGAAATGGTCACATTATTACAGAACCTACACTTAGTGAAGTTGTTGCGGCTGTCATGGACTGCAATGTTCTGTCTACATCAACCTCTAAAGGTGCCGAGTTGAGTTCACACAAGCGTAGAAAAACCTTTATTGAGCGCAACTATTCTTGTGTTATGCCAGTGGAGTATCAGTTGGAGGAACCTGGACATACCAGCATGTATGTTCCTATCCTTTCAATGATTCAAGAGTTGTTTAAAAAACACAGGACATTCTTGACAAACAGATTACAGAAAAAATACTGGCATCTGGGTCAATATGTATCAATGCTCCAAGCTCTCATCTTCCTTGAAAAATGAAAATTGCTTTCAACAGCGGATCTCATCCTACCACTCCAGCTATATATTGATGATCTTGAAATTTGCAATCCGCTTGGCACATCACGCAAAATTCACAAATTTTGCGCTGTATATTATTGGTCCTCCTAATGTGGTCCACCCAAAACACAGTCAGCAACTACATGCTGATGCTATACAGCTAGGCTACAATACTGTGGTAAGATGTAATCAGAACCGCTCCGTTAAAGTATGAGGATACTGCAGCTGTACTTCTGACTTCGCTTGCTGCGTGCGATGATGTTCATACCCTGGAAAATGACGGTGTCTTCATCGAAAGCGTTGGTCAGAATGTCAAAGGCACTGTCTTTTGTGTTTCTGCTGCAATGGGCTGGCTCCCATGAATTACTGGCTTGTAGAGTCATTTAGAACAGGCCATGTTTGCAAGATCTGTATGGGTCATTTC
>OLKM01004834.1:0-19782 GCA_900291075.1 Melanogrammus aeglefinus | reverse complement strand
TGCGCTATTACCTAATGTTGTCAGGCCAATTGTGGAGGATCCATCCTGAATATAGTACAGAGAAATAGTGTTTCATAATCATTGTGCCGTTCAAAAGTAGACCTCCATCTATATAATAATTACGAGGCAGAATCAAATAGATGGTAAAAACACATGCTCTTTAATGCGACCGTGTGTTTCGTGTGGGTGCTATTCTGCTGTTGTCAGTTCCAGTATCCGTGTCTAGTGCTCATACATCAGTAAGACCTGCTTTCTATAGATCCAGCCTGTCAGTGGCACGAAGGTCCTTTGCCCTAATCACCCTCTATCGTAGTCTGCCTCAAATCTCCCGCCACCACCTACTCGCTCTTTGTCTCCTTTCACTCTGCTACTCGCTCTCTCCCTGCCACAACATCTCCTTTCCTCTTATGTTCCCTTTTTAAGTTTAACATTTGTATGTCTGCTCTCTCTCTCTCTCTCTCTCTCCTCTCTCTCTCTCTCTCTCTCTCTCTCTTCCCTCTCTCTCTCCTCTCTCTCCTCTCTCTCTCTCTCTCCTCTCTCTCTCTCGTCTCACACACACACACCACAGTTGCAACAATGCCTGGAGGTTGGTGCTTATATAATATATATATATTTGCCTCGCACCAACCATATAACTTGGCATAATCTGTGTAACCGAGCCCATTTAGGCCGCCCAGCACAACAGGAGGTGCCAGCACATCTCAGGAGACATTAAGTCATTACACTCTGACGTGCACAGTTGTCTACGGCCAGCCCAAACCAACCTCTACTCCAGTCATTAGGCCAAGCCTGTCATTATCCCACTAGTCTCTGCTTATGAATCTCCCAGGAGCCTTAGAAAGCCTTTTACTGAGAGGGAGAGGAAGACATGAAGAGAGAGAGGGTAAGAGAAGAACTGACGATGAGAGTACGGTTATGATTAGCGATCAATAACAAACATTGTGTAGATGCGACAAAAGGTGATTGATGTTTGTCGTGAGGTATATGTTTGTGTGGTAGGTGTGTGTGTGTGTGTGTGTGTGTGTGTGTGTGACGGTGGTGTGTGTGTGGGTGTGTGTGGTGTGTGTGTGTGTGTGTGTGTGTTGTGTGTTGGAAAATCAGGTAAACATGTTTTACTTCTGTAGACCTTTGAAATATGCAAACGTGTTCTCATATCCAATAAGTGAGGCGACATATGCATCCATTCATTTGTGTTGGTTCTGACAGCAGAACTGTTGAACAGAGCAACTACGCTCCCTCCACCAATCACGCATGTTTACATCCAATACGCAGCAGGTGAACATATAGTAATGGTTCGAGGAAGAGCAACCAGCGTCAATAAGGGGCAACACACACCTGGTCGGAATGCAGAAATAAGAGGATTAAGCTAGTTTAACTTGTGGTGCAGAACGCATTTAGTTAAATGCAGCACCTCGGTTGGTCTCCTTTTGGGCTGTGTCGATCAATAACCATGCTCCAACACTATTCTTCTGCGAGGATGACTCTTGTGATCAGCGCGTGGAGTATACCTTCATGATACCATCTGGAGTCTGTGTCAGTCATTAAGAAGAAATGTATAAGCAATATTCACATGAAAAATTTGGACAAATGATAGATGTTCGCCCGCATAAGGTATCCATCCCGTCAGCCCATCATTTCATTACGCCATCATCCATCCAACCACATCCCATCCACCATCCATCAACCATGCATCCATCCTCCAGCACAGGCGGGGTTAATGAAAAACATTTGACATTGAATTAAAACTTGATCCTTTAGCTCGAACACAACAATGCTACACCACATGTCACGGCATCCGAAGGAGTGATGCTCCGGCATTACTGTGGTGGTTTGAGAAACGAACTCCAAAACGTAAGTTCTTCTTCATCCAAGATAGATGAATGTTTTCAAAAGGGATTCTCAAAAATGAGTAAAAAGGGTTCAAAAGAACAAAGTAAACTCTAAACTTAACCAAAAGCTTGAGGTACTTGAAAACTAAAACTTAACACTAAGAGTGGCTAGAGTGTTTAGAGGTTGGGGGTCCCGCCCCCAAAAAAAAATTAATAAAAATGGGTTTTTTTTCCAGCAGTGACTGCACCTAGGTTGTGACTTTGGACTGAACACGGGCGGCTCATTCGAGTGCATTTACAGGGTGCACAGAACCACGCCCCCTGCCGTCTGATCAAATCAATTAGCATTTAACATTATCAATAACATTACCGGAACAATTGAATCACAATATTTAACTTAAGGCAATAAGGAGGCATAACACCAAGACCCATCTCTTATATATCTTTCAAGGAGCAACTATCTCTTCAAAGACCCATCCGATCCACCTAGTAAAAATTAGAAGGTGAAAGTAACCAAGATTTCAGAAAGTCAGATAGCTGTACACAAATCTCAGTATTCAATTTCAAGAATTTCAAGCTCAAGGTAAGAGACATTATTTTACTATGTGTGCTAAAAGTTTCATTGTGTCACTGTGATCCACCAACAGCACAATGGACTTTTATGCAGGCGCAAACCCTTGAAATGACAGGAGGAGAAGACCAACCATAACTTCCTCACCTTCTATCAGCACTCACTACTTGGTCCTCCCACTATGGCTGAATCTTCGTTTTACTCAGCTTCCCATGGAGCTATCTCTGCAGGACTGCATATTGTATAGCGCTTACATCAAACATGGAACAGATGGGCTGTAGAGAAATGTAGACCAACTGGAAAATAAAGGTCCTTTCATTCGTTCCTTTCTCCTCTACCGCTCCTCGCTCTCTGCCCTCCCTTTGATTTGCCTTTACATGCTGAATCAACAACAGAGTAGGACCTGCTGAAACACACACACAGTGTGTGAATAGGGGATGCCTCCTTGCCTTGTTTCATTCCCTCTCGCTATTTCCTGTTCCCTTCCACATATTCCCCTCTTTTTGTGGTGTCTCTGTTTCCCCTGAATGGGCACTCGGCATCGCTGGAATGACAGTTGCACAATACACTGAAAGGAAATATACTGTGGAACAGGGAGGCGACAAAGCTGTTACAAAAAGTCAAAATGTGGAAGATATCATCCAGTGTCTGTGTGTGTTTGTGTCTTGTGTGTATGTGTGTGTGTGCACGGACGTGCGTGTGTGTGTGTTGTGTGTGTGTAAAAAACCAATGTCTCATCCTAAGAGCTTATATTACATGGTAGAAGATATAGAATACAAGATAATATTGTTATTCAAACAGTGTGTTTATGTGTTTGTGGGCGAAGAGAAAAACTGACGGAGGGATAGAAAGGGAAAAGAGGGTGACTTGCAGATGTTTTGTCTTGCATCACGGCCTTTCACACATCAAATATATGGACCCTGGACCCATGACCCCTCATGCACCAGATAACCCTGTGTTTGTCTGTGTGTGTGTTTTTGTGTGTGTGTGCGTGTTGTGAGAAATAGAGACTGAGATAGATAGAGAGTGGAAGAAAGCACACATGATACAAAGAAGGATGTTTAACCGATGACAGGTATGTTTATTCCTGTGTATGTGTATTCGTGTGCACGAGGCAAGCTTCCTCACTGTTATATGCAACACTGTCAGATTTTATTTGTTTAGGAGTCTGCAGCATTAAGATCTTTTGCTACATATCTCCATGAGATGGATTTTGTTCCAGAAGATATCTAAGCAGTTAAAAGAGCTAAAACAGCCTGGAGTGCGTAACACAGCATCATAAAGAAGGAGATGATTACACAAACCATAAAACTTTTAAAGCTCCATTTTGGGAAAAAATGGAATTGTTAGAGTTTGGCCTCTTACAACAAAGGGTATTGACGATGCAAGTCTCAAAGCAATTTTTTTCCACAACATATTTGGTCGTTTGTCATTTCAAAGAACTTCAACCTCACAAATGGCACTATGGTGTGAAAATAGTATATCATTGCCTTGACATGTATTTTAACGGTCTAGTGATGTGTTAGCTATTCATCTTGTGCTAGCTACTACTATTACTAGTTATACTACTACTACTTCTGCAACTACTACTATACTGCAACTACTTTCTACAAACGTCTACTGCTACTTACTGCTATTAATAATATCTACTATCTATCTACTACTACTACTTACTACTACCGCTACTACTGCTATTACTACTACGACGACTAATACTACTGCTACTACTACTGCTACTTTTACTACGACTACTGTTACTATTACTACTTCTACTACTACCACTATTTCTACCACTAGTACTACTACTACTATACTATTACTTATACTACTGCTTCTACTACTATACTATTACTACTACTACTATACTAATACTACCACTACTACTACTACTACTATTACTGCTATTAATACTTCTACTACTACTACTGCTGTTACTACTACTACAGTCTCGGCCGTCCTTTGGTTTGGGCCGTGGGTACAGAAGACGAGGTTAGTCCGACTCGCTTCTAATGATTTTAAGCACTCACGACTTTAAAGAATCATAGCGTTTTGATTTATCGAACAAAAAATAACCAAACTGTCTTCTAAATAAAGACAATATTACTAGGAAACGAAAAAACCTTTATAAGTAACAAGTGAACTTAAATAACAATGAACTAGACCAGTGGTTCCCAACCGGGGGTACGCGGACCCCTAGGGGTACGCGAGGGTATTGCAGGGGGTACGCAGAAAGATTATAAATTAGCCTACAGCATCCCAAAAAAATTATTATGAATTTTAATAAGCCCATAAGTCTATTTTCGCATGCGCGATTAACAGTTTTTCCTCAATGATTGTAACACTACAATGCACATCATATGAAAAGTGGCGACATAAGATGTGTCAGACGTCTGTAGTTCACGTTTGCGCTTTAAAAAAAAAGGTTCTTGTTGCGGTTGCGCGCAAAGCTAGCTAAAAGCTTTTGAAAGACAAGCAAGCTCAAGTTTTTCATTAAACTGAATAAAATGTATTTTTTTTCCACTCACAATAATTGTATATGTTATTTAAATGAACAGTTGGATTAGATATAAAGACAAAGGGTTAAATATAAGTACACATTAAGGCGAATAATCCACATGAGAGAGGGGGTACTTTTAACATGGAAACCAGCTCAAGGGGTACACTGGTCAAAAAAGGTTGGGAACCACTGAACTAGACTAAATAAGTGAGCGTCGAAATACCTTTTTAAACCTCCGCCTTCCCTTAACATTCAGCGTCTGACAAACAGACACCTGGCCTTATATCACCTGGGCGGTGCAAAACCCTCATACAGACCCCTACAGGTTAAATGCAGGAAATACATTTCCAGCCTGCGCTTTTGCTGCAATTACATGTGAATACCTATTCCCATATCTTGGCGAGGACATTGTGTTTTCATAAATAATTAAATAACAAAAAAGTCAGACCCGAAGGAGGTAAAACAGAAAATCAAATAGCCTAAATTAAACAGCTGCGACAACTACTACTACTGTTACTATACTGATACTATACTATCACTACTAACACTACTATTACTGCTATTACTGCAACTACTATTACTGTTACTACTACTACTACTACTGCTACTACTACTATTACGACTATACAACTACTACTACTACTACTACTGCTGCTACAACTACCACCACTACTACTACTTTACTGTTGCCACTACTATTACTACTAACACTACTACTACTGCTACGATACTACTACTTCTACTACTGCTACTATACTACTTCTACTTCTTCTACTACTGCTACCAGTACTGCTACCGCTTCTATACTACTACTGCTAATATACTACTACTACAACAACTACTACTACTACTGCTACCACTACTGTTACCATTACCATTACTACTACTACTGCTAATGCTACTATTTCTACTACTGCTGCTACTATAACTACTGCTACTACTACTACTGCTACTACTGCAACTATTAATAATGACTCTCCTACTGGGTGTGGTTCGGCCTGATCCTGGATGGTAGATAGCGATTGATTAGATGAACTTATTGTTGTAGGCCAGATAGTGTACCGGGCACATGGCACCATCTTCATCAATCTTTTTCTGGAAAACAAACGTGTTTCTTTCAATTAGATTCCAAAATGGTGTCATCATTTCCAAATAACTCCTCTGCAGATCTTAACTTGTGGATCCCAACCATAGCCTCCTCATGAATCAACATATCAATATTTTCATCATATCTATATGTTGAAGTCTCTATATTTTTCCGCTTTACTTTTATATGATATCGTGTTTGACATTGTATGCCGTTTGCCTTGGCCAGATAACTCTTTCAAAATCCAATTTTAAATGATATCTGCAATAAATAACAACTTTTTTTAATACATTAAACCCATCATCTAGTGAAAAATTAGTCATTTGACTGTGCTTCAGCAGCACCCAAACACTATCACTGCTCCATCCAAACACCATCACTGTTCCACCACCAACTAAACACCAACACCAAACACAATCAATGCTCCACCCAAACACCTCAGTGCACCAGCCAAACACCATCACTGCAACATCCATCGTCAGCACCTAAACACCATCACTATACCACCCGTCTCAACCCCCCACCCTAGACCACCACTGCTCCAGCCTACTCCAACCCCTGGTCTACACCATCACTGTGTGTGTAAAGTGGGACGGTGGGTTAGTGAAAGGTGTGTTTTTGTATCCAGGGGGCCGTCTGATGTGCTGCCTAAGAGCCCAGATATCAGGTGTATTAAGGGCCTCGGTGGAGTCGCAGAAAATGACAAAAAGCAATTTTTCAAGATGGCTGCCATTCCTGTCCTATGTTCATTGCCACTGTTTCCAAATAGTGATACAGAAAATATGCCACAAATACTCTGTTAAGGCAACTTCTTGAAAAGTTTGATGGCCAATAAAAATTCAAGATAGAGACCTTTTCCAAGATTGCCATCATTTTGATAGTATGTACGCTGTTGCACACATGTATGTTAACAGAAATACTCTAACGGCCACAATTTAAGAAAAGGGCAATCGCAAGAATTCAAGATAGATTTTTCAAGGTGGGTGTTTCTTTAATAGTGTACTCTGTTGGGACTTAGTTAAAAGGAAGGATTGAAAATCACAAGTTCTATACACATTTTACCAGCTCAAAGGCCTTCTGGTTAGTCTGTCAAATCTGAGATTGAGATGATCTGCCCTGCCGAGTCATAATAAAGACTATTAAAAATGTCAGCCAATGCCTCCCTGCAGGAGCGTTGCTAGCAATTGAAAACATCTGGGGCTGTAGCCCAGAAGTTAGAGTCCTTTTAAAATGGGGGTTTGGGGGTTTTTCCTCCGAGAAAATTTGAAAATCGGGCTGATGAACATGCAATTGTCACGTAGTTTGAGAAGTAAAGGAAACACAAATCGTCATGTCTGACTTACTTCAGGGCAGGCCTACTGAGTAGGTTAATGTTTACGATAAGGATAGGAAAGTGCACCACGTACAGCAGCCAAAATGAGATATTAGAAAAGCCTGTAGCCAAATAAACACTGTCATGCGCCTACCCGATGTCAAGTGGACCGGGTTGAATTCACTGCGGGTCTCCTGAACCTGTGCAAACTAGGGCAGCACTAAACAGAAATATCGACGTGATGGGCTTTGCATAGAGAATCAAATTTGCAACATTTTGCAACAAATGATTCTAAATTTGCCCATAAATGTACAAGTCAGAATTTTGCGGTTTTCACTGGCTACAATATTGCATCTGTCAGTTGTCAAATTTTCTGTACAAAATGTTAAACTTTTGTCATAATTTTTTTGTAATAATTGTTCATGGTCAACTTATGTAGTGCATTTTATTTAAGCTCTCAGCAGCACAGCCATATAGCTTCGCCACATCAGCGGGAAAACACGGCACACGCAAAGTACATCCATGGAATCAGCTGTTCAAAACCAGTCTGCATGAAACGTATGACAACTGGATGGCAGGGGATGCGGACAAGGAATACGCGCACGGTCCAGAATCAGGAAATCGGCTCTCGGCCCACCGCAAGGATACTTAGTTTTCTATTCACATTTGCAATTGCACAGCTCTGTGCAAGTGAACCCCAATCTAAAACATTTGCATCTTCCACAGCACTCTGATTTGCAGCCACACTTGGCTAGTTGTACACAATTTTGTGCAACTGGTGTATTTGCTGGCCAGAAGACCCCCATTGTTCACCAAGCTTTTTCCATCCCAAGTCAGCAGGACTATCTGCTTCTGGCAGTGGCGAAACTAGAGTTTTATACATGGGGTGGCCAGGGGGTGGCCATGGCTACTTCAGGGGGTCCATAGACCATGACTGAAAATGTGTGTGTAACCCTAATATGGCATCTAAGCAGCATGAATGAATCCTATGATTGCTGATTAGAGGTAGAACCGCGAGTTCTACAATCTGGCAGATAGTGTGGTCCACTAGGGTTACTTCAATAGATTTCTTTAACATACTATGAATAGCCAGTGTCTCTGCAGCTCAATTTCTCTCTCTCTCACACACACACACACACACACACACACACACACACACACACACACACACACACACACACACACACACACACACACACACACACACACACACACACACACACACACACACACACACACACTCAGTATTGAACATCCCATAAAATATTTTCAGGAAATAAAGTTCAAGCAACAAAGGAGATAAGATAGAATTTGTGTGTGACATACGTTTCTTGTTTATTTATGAAAGAAAATGTACAAAAAAACACTGACAACATACAGGTATGACAACCCAGTCTCACGGAAATACGTGACACTGTCACATCAAGTCATTTAATCTATTCATTCGTGGTCTGGGACACGAAATTTCATTTTTTTTGTGCGAAAAGCACAAATTTCAAACTCTAAAAATTTTCTAAAAAGAAGAGATGAAGCAGCTACCTTTTTTCCATCGCGGTTTGCCTACAGAGCAGCGCACCTGCATTAAATATATCCGTGAATTGTCAAAATTTCTCAATCAAAGGTGAAAGTAGAAACGGGTGGCCAAAAGCTGTCAGATTGTTAGAAATTTGTGCTTTTTGGCACGAAAAAATTGAAATTACGTGTCCCAGCTCACGAATGAATAGATTAGATGACGTGACAGTGTCACATATTTCCGTGAGACTGGGTTGGGTATGACCAACTTGTACAGATCTCTCTGATTCCCACCCCCATATCTTGTGAAAACACAAGATATGCCTCCACAAAATATTATCAAGCAGAAATGGACTTGAAAAATAAAAATAATTGTGGTGCGCACCAATATTACAAAGACAAATATTATATACAAATATTACCAAGAGTACAAAGTGCAGGTTAAAATCATGAAGAGAGGGACTGCCAAAGTGCCAAATGGTCCTAGGTAGATTTAATATAGCATAATTCTGCGGTTCTGGTGAGAACTGGCAAATTGTTTCACAAACTCATCCATGTTGAGGGAGCGTGCCCTCCTTGACTCAACACTGAGAATTCCAAGGTGACTTAACCTGTCATCAGCCATTGTTGTCCTAAGGTGGGTTTTAATCAGTTTTACAGCTGAGAAGCCTCTCTCGCAAGAAGCACTGCTGACTGGTGTAACAGAAATCTTACAAAGTCGAAATAGCTCATGGAAGACTTCTTTATAAGGTTCTAGAAACACAACAAAGTCAAGGAGCGTAGACGGTCCGTCCATTCCACTTTTCTCTACTATCAAGAAGCCGCTTGGTTTGATTAACCACATGTTTGAGATCCTCTAAATCAGACTCAAAGGTCTGAGCAAAAGCTAACGGAGGCTCCTCATTTAAGAATGTTGTACTCTTTGGGTTGAGAGACTGGACCCCTTGCATTATCTCGCAATTCTGCAGCTCTGCTATGAGACAGTCAAGCACCTGATAAAAGATAGCTCTTAGGAAGCTCTCACCATCACTTTGGTCATCATTTCTCTGTCCTACAATGCTCATCATCAAAGAGTCATGAAATCTTGAGCTTGTTTTAGACTGTCTTTTACACATTGTCTGTACACTTATTTTGCAGTGTTCTGCAATCTCTTCAACCTCTTTCCATAGTTGTCCAAAGGAGCCCTCACTTCTGTAGTCCTGTAATGTGTCTGTAAGGGCACCTACTAGATCCACAGCCCTTGCTAGGTCAAGAGAGCTGGATTGGAGCATGTCAGAAAGACATTTGGCATCTGGATTTGGTGGCTTGTGTACTTAGCATTGCCACATGCGTTCATCCTTTTCTCTATGACAGGGTCATGCTTTACTATTTCTTCTAAAATTGTCAAAAAATTACCCCTGTTGTGAGAGTCATCAGACTCTTGATGATCATTTTGAATGACAGTTAATAGGAGCACATCTGCAATTGTTTTAATGTAAGTACAGTTTTCCTCCACTTTCTTTTTCCGGTCCTCATTTATGACATCTAACATTGATGAGTTGCTGTCAATGGCCTTTTTATGCTGATTCCAAGCATACATAGCATTCATATGATTCTCTGCCTTCGAATGGAGCTTAAACCCAGAATCTCGAAATAGAGCCTTTTTCCAGTTAAAATAGCCTGATTGGGATGTGTAGGCAGATTCAGGTGTATTGGGCAGAGAAAAATGCCATACAGGCGAAAAAATATGTCGAATCTTGACTTACAGAATATTCAAGCCATGAATTGTCCTTATACCAGCAGCTGTTAAAAACCCTTTACCATGCTGAGTTCTGGGAAATGTTTTCAAACACGGATTACAGGACCCTCTTCTCTGGATCTTGAGAGTGTTGGAATGCATGTTAAATAATGTGTTATATCTCTATGGGAATGGCAGGGTTACAGCTGCTAACTAAAATGTGTAAATTAAAAATATAGGGCTACCATTGGGTCCTTTTGGACAGCGTTATCTGGTGCTTTGATGCAGTTGGGAGGGGCCCGCTGACATCTCCTGGCAACTCTGTTTCACTGTCTTGCTCAGAGCCAGAGGTATCTGTGTCATACTTTGATAAATCTATTACATTAAGACAATACCAAGAACCATTAGTTTATAATCACAATAAAAAATACCACAGCCATCAAACAAGAACACACATGAATCAACAACAAACATTTTTTCAGTATGGAGCCCAACAAGTGAGGCTTAATCTGACAAAATCATATATTGTAAAAAGCTGAAGCTAAACTTAAATTCTGAACTGGGCATGTGACTGACTGCCTAGTAGATACTCTGACCTGGTGGTGGTAGACTGGGTCCTTGTGAAATCTGACACGGTGACTCTGACAAGCCTCAGGTAGGGAGCTGCTCTGGGGTCCGGTGGTGATGCAAGGGCTGGGGTCTGTTTGCACCTGAGCTGCCTGTTTATTCTTCTTTAAAAAGAAGTCTGATATATATTTCCCTTTCTTTTCGTGATTGTTTAAATTGACCCTATTCAAAAGTAAGAAGTATTAGTTAGCATCAAGTTACCAACATTTTAGTCCAATCTCAATCTTAATTTCAAATCTCCATTATCATAACGGTCCCTTAAAATCAACTACCAGCCTAAGTTACTAGTTACTCCGGCCTTGGCTTCCGGTTGACACTGGGTTGCTTGACTCCATATGAGCCTGCCTGATATGCAGCACGTTTAGTGTGTTGAAGTAGAGCTGCTCTTGTTGGAGGAATGGCCTCATATGGCCTCTGCTTTCGGGCAAACATGTGAAGTCTAGCCTCATCTACAGCTTTGATCGATCATACAGCAGGACCACAAACTTCTCAAGGATCAGGGAAAATGTCCCAGGTTTGCCAGGCAGTCTTTTTGCCTTTGTTGCAAAAGGCTGAATACCAGTATCACAACCTGTTAAGGCGTGAAAGAATAGAATGCCTTTTGTCTTAACTGGCCCAATGAACATGTAAGCTGTTAGGTCATGAACACCAATCCGCCGTAGGCTCACACCATGCCACAATGCAACCCACAGCTGCTGGAGACCAAGATTCTGGAGGGATGGAAGATGCTCAGTGCTATAACAAAATATCAGTGTCATTGGCTTTGATCAATATTGATTTGCTGCCTTTCTCTGTGACATGTTTGCATGTACAATGATGTGGCTTTCAGCTTCCTCATGAAAACATTTGTCTAGACCAGGGGTGGGGAACCTTTTTGTCATCAAGGGCTGGATCAATTTTTTGTAACTTGTTTGGAGGGCCGCACTTTTTTAGAGCCTATAAAAATAGCTCATGTCAAACAAAATTGTTAATAATATATATATATTATATATAATATTATATATATATATTATATATATATATTATATATATATATATATATATATACATAGGCCTATGTTTAAATGTATATATTTTAAAGCTTATCTCCCTGTGCAACGACATACTGCTTTCTGATTGGCTAATGGGGTGTCCATTAAGTCCATGGAACAGTATACCTTTGACGTAATCCCAGTAGAAAAGTTAAATCAGGTATCATATCAATGCTCTTGAATAGTTACTTACCATTAACAACCAGTAGGCCTATCACCAGAATTAATCAGGTTATTATGCCTTTTATTTCCTTAATGTAAAGGCATTTCTTAATATTAATAAAAACACTTTATTGTGATTTTGTAAACGGGAGTTAGCAGGGAGACTTCTTCGCCACGCTGTGTCCATATTCAGTCTGTTAGAATGTAGGCTACACCTCGATGGTCGTTATCCCTTGATTAGGACCTTCTCCCATCAAACAACAAAAGCGAACACACACTGAAATAATAATAAAATTAATAGCCTAACAATAAACTAAGGATACGTAAAACATAGCCTGCATCAGGAATAAATGTGGCAAATGCAGACTGAAACGGAGTTAATGATCAAGGTAGATTTATTTTAACATCAGCAATAGAGGAATTGACAAAAAATATTCCAACATTAAAAAAGAACATTACACCTGATTTAACAGTTTAATTTGATCATAACCCTTGTAGGCTAAATCACAAGCGGTGGATAACAGCATGGATTGGCAGTGGCACGCACATTAACATTAACGCACATTCAGTGCGCAGCGCTGACTGAGCAGCACAGAGGTATTAAATAACGATACTTAGCTAACTTGTACACAACTACATATCATACTAGGCTACTACTAATACTAAAATAATAACAATAATCTTGAATTTTTTTTTAATTATAAAGAGAGATGCATGAACTGACCCACTTTCCTATGGACAGCCCAAGCTGCTCAGTGAGATGGCTGCAACTGCTTCTCTTTCACTAGGCCTGTGATGTCGGATGGCGATGAAGATGAAGCTACCCGCAGTTGATTTTCGAGGTGTTTGGTCTGTTAATCTTGAGGCGGAACCGAGATTTTTGCTAGAGTCAATTGTTGAGAAGAATTGCTCACAGCAGTAGGTTGTCCCAAACACAGACACAAATCTCAGTGCATGTCTCCTGAGAACAGGAAAAATCTGTAACAGGCACATACGTTTATAGGAACTCAAGCAGAGGGAGGTTGTTGTACTTTGCTTTGAGCTCGTCATTGTCTTTGCAGCTCAATGATTTCGTGTTGCAGTTTTGTCAGGCACGTCAGCTGGTTCCACATTAAATGGCGTTGCAAAAATTTTGAGTTGTGTTTGTCTTACTTTTAATGTCCTGAAACCTCTCACCAAAAGCATGAAGGAGTTTTGCGCACTCTGCTGCATATTCAGATGTTACAGCAGGCTTCTGCTCTTGCAAAGTAGGAAAGTGCACGCTGTTGCCTTTGCCAGTTGCATTTCCACAGCTTTAGTTTCCCTTCAAATGTCTTCACATTGGAGACCAGAGCACTGAGTAGCTGGTTGGGACCTTGGAGCTTGACGTTCAGCTCAGAAAGGTGTTTGGTGATGTCCACCATGAATGCCAAATCGCACAGCCACTTGCTATCTCTGAGTTCATCGACAGGCTTGCCCTTCATATCCATGAATTTGTTTGACTTCTTCCCTCAATTTGTAAAACCGTGTGAGCATCTCCCCACGACTCAGCCATCGCGCACTTCACAATGGTACACCAGATCTCCGTATTCCGACTCAAGCTCACTTAGAAGTTCCTTGAACTGGCGGCTATTCAGTCCTCTGCTTTTGATGAAATTGATGGTGGAAACAACTGTTGACATGACATGACTGAGCTTCAGGGAATGTGCGCACAAATTCTCTTGATGTATGATACAGTGGCATACAACTAACTCACTCGGATCTAGGTTTTGACGGCTCATTTCTCTTCTGATCAATGCGGTTAATCCCTTTTGGCCGCCGACCATGGCTGGGGCCCCATCTGTCGCAAGGGCCACTTAACTTTTCGAATGGAATTTGAAACTGGTTCATAGCTGACATGACTTGCCCAATAATAATCCCTCACCTTTGGTCGTGCCATGCATGGCTTGCAGTGAAAGCAATTCCTCTGTAGAGTCGAACTCCGCAGTAATCCCACGCACAAAAAATGGCTTAATTTGGCAGTATTCGTGTATGTCTGGTTGTCTCATCACAGGCTAGTGAAAAAACCTCAAAATTCTGTGTGTGTGTGTCCTTCAAGTGTCTTTTTCAATATTTCACTGCCATATTCCGTAATCCGATCGGAGACAGTTCTTCGCGACAAACTCACACTTTGGAACAATTTGGCCTTGTCAGGGCAAGCAGTTCTGCTGTTAGCGACAAGGCACTCCTTCACAAATTCCCCATCTGAATGAGGGTTTCAGCTTCTTGGCTATTAACTCACTTCACCACATAACTTGCACGCCACAACGTTTTCTTTCTCCAAATTCGGTCTGGTGAAAGCTGCTTGTTGGGCACCCAAACTTCGCTTAAGTGCGTTTATCTTGTCAGAGCGTAACTGCCCCAGCAATTTCACTTAGCCTAGATGTTTAGTACTGTAATGACGTTCCAGGTTTGGCCTTTTTCATTACAGCGAGCGACACTCCGCACACAAGGCAAACTGGCCTGCCCCTTACTTCAACGAAGAAGTAATCATCAGTCCACTTCTCTTGAAAAACACGACATTCACTGTCAACTTTTCTTTTCTTTGCTGATGCCATGCTAGCTGTCAGATTGAGTAGCTGTTACAAATGGAACTGTGACGTGAAGTGGTTGTTTAGGCAATCTCCACGCGACACTCAACATTCCAACAAAAAAAGAAAATATCCTTTTTTTCCTTCATTTCATGCAAAACGTTTGTCACTTATTGCTGGTAATTTGTTAACATTTTATTTCAAATTTGATTTTATTTAATATTTATAAAAAATATATATACATTATAGCCTATTTATGGGTTTCTTGCGCTCCTTTTTTTTTTTTTTTGCCTTGCCTTGCCTCCGGCGGTCCGGACGAAAGGCTTTGGCGGGCCGTACGTTCCCCACCCCTGCTCTAGACATTCGAGACAGGTTTCAGATGTATTCAAGACATCAGGTCCCTTTGTTACAACAACTATGTTTGGCACAGTCATTTGAGCTATCTGGTCAGCCAGACAGTGGAAGATGTCTGTTTTTTGTTATCATTATGTGTCAGGAAATTGCGCCAAATTGATGGCACATTATTCTTGTTTGTCACTTTGCGTCTACCTCCGTGGCCTTGTTTAGACCTTGTTTCCATTTTGTGGCTTGATGGATTGTACACATCAAACACAATATGTGTATGTAGGTGTACACCTAGAGTGTGCATATATTTCTTGATATGTAGCGCCGACGATAACCTTTCCCTCCTAATAGCCTCACACAATCGCACCACCGAACATGGCCATAGGCTCGGCCAATCAATGACTTGCATGCATGTGTACTGACGAATGGGAGGAGAGGAGAGGGCGGGACAAGAGAAGGTTGGCGGGAAACAAGAAAGAGAATGGCGGCTCGGAGAGGTACGATGCTGACAGAGATTTCGGTGTGATAGATCAGTTTAAGGACAGTTTAGCTCTTAGTTATTGCGTGTGCTACATGTTTTAATCTGAGCTACTGTACAGTTACGGCTTGAGTGGCGAGTGGAAGAGTGGAAGACTCCACGCCATCAGCGCTGAAGATTCATCCAGTGTCTAGTGTCTATTCAGCTATAGCTCACTAACCCGTCGCCAACCGTTGGAAGCTTGTCGCGCCAGAGAACGAAGACCCAGCTAGTTTACTGCTCCAGCCCGGGACGTGTCTGTGGCTCATCTCACCCTGCTCTCTCCCTCCTTCTCTCACACGCGCCTCCAACACGGTGCGGTGGGGTGAGTAAATAGGATACCCTTGCCCACACATGACTACCATTTTCAACGGACAGCAACGCGCTCACGATGGACATGTTCAATTGGTGAACGGTCGGCACATACGTTACGTGGACAATCCGAACCAAAAGGGACATTGAACTGAGAGTGGACTGTTGTTATGTGTATGGTAAATGTAAATGGACTGCATTTATATAGCGCTTTTCTAACCATTGGCCACTCAAAGCGCTTTATAATATTGCCTCACATTCACGCACACATTCACACACCGACGGCAGAGTCAACCATGCACGGCAACAGCCAGCTCGTCGGGAGCAGTTAGGGTTCGGTGCCTTGCTCAAGGCCACCTCGACACTCAGCTAGGAGGAGCCGGGGATCGAACCAGCAACCTTCAGGTTGCCAGCCAACCCCCTCTACCTCCTGAGCTACAGCCACAATTATTACCAATTGCTGAGGTTATAATTCGTTTACTGTTGTGTGAATATTGCATTAATGAACGTATTGAATGTTGCTATTTACATATGAGATGTGTATCTGCAGTGTATTGTTATTTAGGGGTACATGCTGATGTGTTGGAAAAACTGTGAAAGTGTTATTGGAGAGCCCGCTGTGTGAGCTGTATATATGATATATATTGAGTGGTATAGTTTGATAGGGACATCTATTCCTATGTGCTTTACATTTGATTCATGCGTGTATATCTTTTATTTTTCATTTTACTTTTCTATTTTATCTAGTATAAGGTTAGGTTAGGTTAGTTTATTGGTCTCCACCAGGTAGAAATTTGTCGTGAAGACAGGGAACATGTTGCATACATAAAAACACTACAGTACAAAAAGAACATCAAGTTAAAGTCTGGTGGGAGTAAAACAGACCACTGGACAATCCTGCACATGCAGCAAGCCGACGTGAACGCATTCACATGCTTCCACACCGCTACTCTAACTGTAATCATAAATATACATTCATATCAGCATCACATAACCTCAAGCATACATTAATCCATTCACTCACATACAGTATGTCCATAGTTTGACTCATAATACATTCATTTCCATATACACATAGCCTATGTTCGTATACATATACAGAAACCTTGCAATCATTTCCTGCTGTTGAGAAGTTTGGTTGATACAGGCACAAAGGAATGTTTGTATCGATTGTGCCTGCACAAGGGAAGCCTATATCTCCTTCCAGAGTTCAGGAGAGTATATTCACTATTCAGCACATGAGAACTATCTGTAAAATGGCTTTGCCGTCCTGATGTCGCCTGCTCAAAAAGCGTCCTGTGGATTCGTTAGGGGCGTGTTGTATTCCAAATCTTGCCAGCAGTTTTGACAAGGCTTGAGATTTCAGCTCTAGATTTAACAGATAGGTTACCAAACCAGCTGGTGATACATAGCGGAGTATTGACTCAATTGCTGCTCTATAAAAAAATTAGCATAATATTTTTGCAAACTCCAAATGACTCTGAGCCTACGTAGGAAATGGAGACGTTGGTGAATTTTGGACAAACATTGGCCACCTGTGTGCCCATCTCAAATCGCGGCAACATGGAACCAAGGTACCTGAATGTTTTGACCTGCACAATGTCCTGGCCATGGACAGCCACAGGGCTCTGGTCTCCCATTGATCTAGGATCCAACAACATCTCAACAGTTTTAGTTGTATTAATGAAGCAGCGAGTGGGCATCACACCAGTTGACAAACTTGTCAACCGCAAGTTGATGAACACTCAAATTAGTATGTTTGGTGAGCAAGCTAAGTATGACAGTGTCATCAGAAAATTTTACTGTGAATTGATTTGGCTCAGAACTACACAGTCGTTGGTATACAAACGTGTACAGAAAAGGTGAACTAACACACCCCTGGGGGGCACCAGTGCTGCATACAGCCAGATCAGACAGAGCTAAGTTAAACTTAACCTTCTGTGGCCTATTCGATAAAAAAGAATAGTACCACCGAATTAAGAAAGGATTGACATTTAGCTGAACTAATTTCTTCAAAAGAATGTGTGTTGAATGAGATTAAAAGCGAACTAAAATCAACCAAGAAAGAAGTCTAGGCATATCCAGCTGGATTTTCTAGGTGCTTCAGAACAAGATGCATTACAGTCGCTATGGCATCACTTGTGCTGCGGTTTTTGGTGTAGGCAATTGATATTTATCAAGCGCTGGTTGCACAGCTGTTCGAAGCTTCTCTATCATGATCTTCTCTAATGATTTAAAAACATTTGAGGTGATAGAAAACCGAGCCGGTTAATTTATTGTCTGCTGGGACTTGACCCTTTTAGGTATGGGTAGTATAATAGATTTTTTCCATAGTCTTGGCACTGTATAAGTGTCCATGGAAAACTGGAATAGTTTCACCCAGACCGGGGACAGTTCCTCGGCAAAAGATTTCAAAATAAAAGCTGACAGGCCGTCTGGACCTGTTGCCTTTTTAATCTGAATAGTTTTAAAAGTTTTAATGACTGTTTCCAGATCAATTACAATCCTATCCACATTTAAATCACAAATCACAGATTCTAAAACATCGGCACAATCTGCACTGTTATCAACATTAAACGCATATAAAAATTGTTCAGTTCATTTGCCCTGGTCATTTCGTTATGAGCAAACAGAGGTTTCTTTTTCGCGTCCATGTTCGTCATATGTCTAATTGAGTCCCAAAGTTTCTTAGTATTGCATTCCGCCAAGTTTTGCTCTGCCCGTTCTTTATGTTGATGGCGCGCTGCTGTTATCTTCAGATTTAGGTCCTTTTGGGCCGCTCGGACCGCCGCTTTATCCCCAACTTGAAAGCGCCTTTTTTCCTTTTAATACAGTCCATAATGTCAGGGGTAAAATAAGATTTATTGTTGGGATACCGTTTAATTGTCTTTGTGGGTATGACAGACTCAATGCAAAAATTGATGTAATCAGTAGTTGCTTCTGTAGCACTGTCTATGTCCGTATCCTTGAGAAAGATATCCCAATCCGTACAAAGGAAGCATCCCTTCAGCTCCTCCAATTTATCATTAGTCCATACCTTCACCGTCTGAGTGACCGGTTTGGTAGATTTAAAACAGACCGATATGTGGGAAGCAGCTGAATTACGTTATGGTCTGAGTTTTTAAGTGGAGGTCTGGCTCTGGCAGTATATGCATCTTTAATATTCCCATAACATTTGTCCAGTATATTATTATTCCTGGTGCTGCACTTCACATATTGGTCAAATACTGGCAGCGTTTTATTTAAGCTGCAATGATTGAAATCCCCAAGTATCATCATTGGGGCATCAGGCTTGCTTTCTAGATGACGGTGAACACAGTCTGCGATTAGATTTGCTGCCCTGCCCGCATTACCGCTGGGTGGGACATAGACAACGCACACAAACAAATTGGTAAATTCCCGGGGGAGATAGTGTGGCCGCAAGGTGACACACAAAAGCTCTAAATCGGGGGTGCATATTCTGTCCCTCACTGCAAGGTTTCGGCACCATCTGTCATTGATGTAGATACACACGCCCCCTCCGCGGAGT
Source organism: Melanogrammus aeglefinus (assembly GCA_900291075.1). Lineage (NCBI taxonomy): Eukaryota > Metazoa > Chordata > Actinopteri > Gadiformes > Gadidae > Melanogrammus > Melanogrammus aeglefinus. Next base: position 185 of record OLKM01004834.1, on the reverse strand, counting down.
TTACCTGAGTTTGCGTCTCTGTCCAAACGTACATGGGAAAACCCCTCAATCTGAATAAAATTGTCCGGACATGGGCCTACCGACAAGTCTCCGTAAAGAATAAGCCGACCCCGATATTATCAGCAGCTCCATGTTGACGCAGATCATCCATTTTATTTTTAAGGGAGCGGGGATTGCATTAGGAG
>OLKM01004833.1:0-19791 GCA_900291075.1 Melanogrammus aeglefinus | reverse complement strand
AATGACAAATGTTTTGGACCATTTGGACGCGATCTGCCGTTTCGCGGGCAAATTTTTTTATTGTTTCGATTAAACAATTTAACAATACAAATATAAAATAAAATGTTATTCGTCGTTTGGAACATGTTTATTCTCCATCGCGTCGTTTCTCGTTGCCGGGGCAGGTTTCAGGATGTAAACAAACGATGACGTAGGCCGGTACAGATTTCGCCCCCGGTACAATTTAACGTGACAGAGCAAAAACAGTTTTAGGGAGATTTGAGATCCCGATAGAGGCCTCATGGACACATGATGCTGCACATGAGAGTGTGAGTGGTGGGAGTGCGCTATATTCTACCCTTCCGGTTCGTGCTACCCAGTATCGACAGTTCCGAAAAGAAAACTTCACACAAAGAAACGACGTCGGGATGTTTTCTTAAAACCTTTTCTCCACAAAATACACATCGAATTTTTTTTTCCCCAGACGATATCTTTTCCTAATCTCTAAGAAACAATATCAAGGCATATAAAAGAGCTCCAACACTTCACCAGAAGACAGCCGATGGGGTTCCGAGGCCGTGGCGTCCCACACGGGACTCTTTTACCAGCGGAGCACCCCGAAACCCTCCTCACACCTGATAGTTGGTCAATACTGATCAGGACTACAAACGGAAACGACGGCCCTATTCGGAACGTCAAAATTCATAACCTTTCTGCCTCCTTTCCTTAACCTTTACCCCAAACGTAATCGATCCAGGTGAGATGAAAAGGTGCTCATTTCAGACATTGGAAAAGACAGCACTGTTTAAAATAAATTCGACTCCACTTTTCCTAACCGACGTCATTGCGCGACGGAGTATTGCTGACCTCTAGCGTCTCTAGCGTGAAACTACAATTTTCTGAAATTGGGACTACAACAAGCGCTCTCTTCTGATCCATGGGTTCTTCTTGTATTGATTTCAATCAATCGCCCACAGTGAGAATCACTTAGGTCGGACTTGGCCAAAGGGAATATTTAAGGTCACTTGTATCCCAGTGGAAAAAAGAGGCTAAACTTATGTTGATGTTGAAATTGACTGCCCCCGGTAGTCTTTCTTAAATGTGAAGTTGGCTTTTTATTTTCTTACGATGTATATTATGTGCTTACTAACCAGCAAAAAATGGTTTCATTTCGATTCAAATAATTACGTTTCTGGAATTGGTAGCCCTGTCTACTATTAGGTCCTTCTCTTCTTCTGCGTTACTGCGTCTTCGCGTAGAGTCGGTAAACTTGGTCGGTGGCATATTGCTTTAAATATTGCCACCGTAGATGATTATGGGATACCAATATCTCCTTTCGTTAAGGTTGGTCAGGAGTAACCTATGCTAAAGGATGAATCGAGGCACCTTTCCTCAGCATTTTTAGAAATCGAGCCGCCTTTCATCCTAGTACTTCCGGGTCATCTCGTTAGGAAAGGAAATGTCCTATGTCAAAAAGAGACTCCGTAGAGGCCCCAGAACGCTTGTGCCGTGTTCCAATACCCGTACTCTCCGTACTTACTAGCCAAAATTTGAGTACACAGTACGTTCCAATTCAGATCCGGCGAAAAGAAGTACACTTCAAGGACCCGGATGTCGTACTCAAAACGGGCTAATCGTGAAGTGTGGATCGAAGGACACTCTCCGTACTCAACGGCAGCCATCTTAGCTACGTAGCGGAAGAGGCGGAGCCAGGCTGAGCGCTCAACTTGCAAAAATAATGGATACCGAAGTGACAGCGCCTGCAGCTGCGGCTGTCGCAATCGTCATTTCCGGTAAGTGCACCACAGAGTACTCGATTTGGAACAGCACTCACATCTGAAAAAATAGTGTACTCAAGTGAGTACGGATAGTGCAGAAAGTGTACTTCCTTTAAGTATACTCATGGAAGTACGGGTATTGGAACACGGCACCGGTCTTGTGCCTTTGCCCACATGTTATGCAATCATATGCAGAGATATCATTATGGAGATGTTCTAATGTGAGAACATCACATTAGAACAGAGGTTCTGTTCTACAGAGAACATCACATTAGACCAGAGAGGTTCTGTTCTACTGAGAACATCACATTAGAACAGAGAGGTTCTGTTCTACAGAGAACATCACATTAGAACAGAGGGGTTCTGTTCTACTGAGAACGTCACATTAGAACAGAGAGGTTCTGTTCTACAGAGAACATCACATTAGAACAGAGGGGTTCTGTTCTACTGAGAACATCACATTAGAACAGAGGTTCTGTTCTACAGAGAACATCACATTAGACCAGAGAGGTTCTGTTCTACTGAGAACGTCACATTAGAACAGAGAGGTTCTGTTCTACAGAGAACATCACATTAGAACAGAGAGGTTCTGTTCTAATGTGAGAACATCACATTAGAACAGAGGGGTTCTGTTCTACTGAGAACGTCACATTAGAACAGAGAGGTTCTGTTCTACAGAGAACATCACATTAGAACAGAGAGGTTGTGTTCTACAGAGAACGTCACATTAGAACAGAGAGGTTCTGTTCTACTGAGAACATCACATTAGAACAGAGAGGTTCTGTTCTACTGAGAACGTCACATTAGAACAGAGAGGTTCTGTTCTTCTGAGAACGTCACATTAGAACAGAGAGGTTCTGTTCTAATGTGAGAACATCACATTAGAACAGAGAGGTTCTGTTCTAATGTGAGAACATCACATTAGAACAGAGGTTCTGTTCTACTGAGAACGTCACATTAGACCAGAGAGGTTCTGTTCTACTGAGAACGTCACATTAGAACAGAGAGGTTCTGTTTTACTGAGAACGTCACATTAGAGTAATATAAGAGAGGAGAGAAGGGGTCCTGGAGGAAGCAGGCGTCTTTATTTCTGTAGCTGGAGGTTAGCTGAGGGGTCGCCCATACAAACGTACGTACATACTGCTTGCTACACACGTCTTCACCATTATGTAACTAGTGGTTTTTAATAGACAAAGACAAGACTGCTTGAGAAGGAAACTATACAAGAAGAATGACAGTTTAGTAATATATGGCACATTGTTTTGTTTATACATATTGCTTTTAAAAGACAAACTATCAATCTTCCTCTTGTCACAAAGTTATTTCATCAGGGTATTGCGATATAAAATATATGACTTCATTATGCAAACATCTCTAAATATTAATATTATATTTTCAGGCATTATATTCAAGTACACATCGGCATATTTATTATTTTTGACAGGAAATAACATTCAACATCTCTAGTATATTTGGTAGGACATGCAAAGTATTGTTTCTACCATATGAAATGATGACATCATCACTCGGGACCACATACTCAATGGTGACATCATCACTCGGGACTGCACTCGGCCACAGATGCAGCCTTTACTTTAGTCTTAATTTATATCCAATCAATACGGTCAAGCTATTTAATCTCATATTGGTCATTCTAAAGCTCTTCACATGCCTGGTGACCTGATTCAAATTCCTTTTAGTGTTGATGTAAATATGGCCTCACAAACACAGAACCTAATGGGACAGACAATAAGAACAGGCAGACACACACACATACAGGAAATATTGCACAACGCCACAGTATTCAGTACGTAAAGACAACAGCCACAGTACTCAGTACGTAAAGACAACAGCAACAGTACTCAGTACGTAAAGACAACAGCCACAGTACTCAGTACGTAAAGACAACAGCCACAGTACTCAGTACGTAAAGACAGAACAGCAACAGTACTCAGTACGTAAAGACAACAGCAACAGTACTCGGTACATAAAGACAGAACAGCCACCGTATTCACTACGTAAAGACAGAACAGCCACCGTATTCACTATGTAGAGACGGAAGTATCAAGCAGTATGGAGCTGACTGCATCTCTTAAACTACAGGTCATTTTAAAGGGTACACTCTAGTGTACAAACCTTTCCCCGAAACTAGGAAACCTTGGAGGAACTGAAAAGTAAGTTACGGAACATTATTTAATCCCACAAAGTCAGTCTTCGAACTCGCCTCATTTGATTTTCAGCTGCCAGTTTTAAACATCTGCAGCCCCAAAAAGACATGACTGCTTGCTTTTTGTTCACTTGGGCATGCAGTAAATCACAGTCCTCTTGTTACATCCATAGTGGTAAAATACGTTCAGGTTAATGATTTTGTTTAAATGTGGCAGCAGGGGGGCAGTTGTTATGACAGCAGTTATGTTTAGATACCATCTTCCTTCAAAAGAGCGTTAGTCTGTTTTAGGCTAACGAGCGGAAAACAACCTCAAAAACTAACGTCTCCGAAACATGGCTGCGTTAAAGAGCGCTCCAAATGCACACAACGTCAACCCAAACGTAAGCTCGTCTTCACTGGCCATAGAGTTAAGGGTTCAATGTCTTTTTCCCGCCATAATGCTCAATGGAATATGGAGCGTCTTTGCGCTGTACCAGTCGGAGACCTGAGTGACGGCGCCCGAGACTGAAGTCCCAGAGACATGCCCCTCCCACCGGCTCGCCCCCCCCCATGTTCACATCCCTCCTCTCTCCTCCCCTCCCATCCTCTCTCCTCCACTCCTCCCCCCTCTCCCCCAGGGGAGAGGGGGGAGGAGTGGAGGTCAGCATTGAGGTCAGTAAAGTCAGATCGGATCAGCGCTGACGAAAGAGCAACATGAAAAAATAGAAGTTTCCTTTACTACATATAAACTCCATGTGGATACGGCCTGTAGATATAGGGTAGTAGGTGTTCCTCACATCACTTCAAGCAGCTAAATAATACAATAACCACACCATCTATAATGGGCTCCAATCAGCCAGTATATCATATAAATAACTAAATAAATACACATTCTGTGTCTATCCTCTCACTGCTGAGCCCAGAGCAACACCCCCTGAGCCCCGCCCAGCCAGGTGTTCAGTGAGACACCTGGACCCCCAGCAGCACCTACCTACCTCAGACCAGCACATGATGGGGCCGACTAAAGAGCTACACCTCTAGACCTAGAGCCTCCAACAGGACCGGGGCCTGGAGGAAGGATCAGGAGCGTCTCCTGCCCTCTCTGGACAGCGTAGCGCCCCCTATCGTTGCTCAGCCTCCCGGTCCAGAGGTCTGCTCAGCCGGGGTCAGACCCTCCCAGCGGCCGGACCGCCCCCCAGGCACTGCACATGCTCACAGCGCCGTTTGTTAACATTAAGGAGCCAAGAAGTGAGTGGGCAGGTTTCCACGGCGCCAGAGAGCTAAACATCCCATTCATCACCTGGGCTCCTCAGAGCGGCCCAGAGAGAGAGCACGGCACACAAACTAACACCCGTCTGAGGCTCTCACGGTCACTGCAGGCCTAAGGACAGCACACACACACCCATGCAGGCTTCTCACAATACAGGGAACATGCTTCTGTCGTTACCAGGGTAATGCTGCCTAAAGCAAATAAAAAAGGCTCATCCTTATATTTTACTATATATATATATATATTATATGGATCTGTAGTGTTGTGAAGAGAATGGCAGTGAGGTCAAATCAAATAGATTCCTGTGATGTTCAGAGTTAACCAGCGTTTCCTAGACACACATGACATTTATCTATCTCCCAATCACACACGCATGCACACGCACAAACACACATTAGAGGTAATTGACTTTCCTTCGCGGGGATGACCAACAGAAACATACAAGACATCCTGGCCAGAGTCAATGAGAAGAACTAAAGCCACATAAATAAATCAATAAATAACATGAGAACAACAGTGCTTGGTGTGGTCAACGTTGGAGTGGGGGGAAGCGTCTCTCCCGTCCGGGCTCACAGGTCGCTGCAGCGCTCCTGCTTGCTGTAGTGGTCGAACTGGCTCTTCCAGTGCATCATGTAGGACGACCAGCGGTGGAACTCCACCTTCCACTGCCGCTCCGCCTCGTCCATGTTGTCTGGAGACGGGACAGAGGCAACCAGCGTCAACCAGCCAGCGTCAACCAACTAGTGTCAAACCAACTAGTGTCAACCAGCGTCAACCAACTAGTGTCAACCAGCGTCAACCAACTAGTGTCAACCAGCGTCAACCAACTAGTGTCAACCAGCGTCAACCAACTAGTGTCAACCAACTAGTGTCAACCAGCGTCAACCAGCCAGCGTCACCCAGCCAGCGTCAACCAGCCAGCGTCAACCAGCCAGCGTCAACCAACTAGTGTCAACCAGCGTCAACCAGCCAGCGTCAACCAACTAGTGTCAACCAGCGTCAACCAGCCAGCGTCACCCAGCCAGCGTCAACCAGCGTCAACCAGCCAGCGTCAACCAACTAGTGTCAAACCAACTAGTGTCAACCAGCGTCAACCAACTAGTGTCAACCAGCGTCAACCAGCCAGCGTCAACCAGCCAGCGTCAACCAGCCAGCGTCAACCAGCCAGCGTCAACCAACTAGTGTCAACCAACTAGTGTCAACCAGCGTCAACCAACTAGTGTCAAACCAACTAGTGTCAACCAGCGTCAACCAACTAGTGTCAAACCAACTAGTGTCAACCAGCGTCAACCAGCCAGCGTCAACCAGCCAGCGTCAACCAACTAGTGTGAGTAAGGTGAGGATCAGCTCTAACATGTTAAGGTGAGGATCAGCTCTAACATGTTAAGGTGAGGATCGTCTATAACATGTTAAGGTGAGGATCAGCTCTAACATGTTAAGGTGAGGATCAGCTCTAACATGTTAAGGTGAGGATCATCTCTAACATGTTAAGGTGAGGATCGTTAAGGTGAGGATCAGCTCTAACATGTTAAGGTGAGGATCACCTCTAACATGTTAAGGTGAGGATCAGCTCTAGCATGTTAAGGTGAGGATCGTCTCTAGCATGTTAAGGTAAGGATCACCTCTAACATGTTAAGGTGAGGATCGTCTCTAGCATGTTAATGTCAGGGTCGTCTATAACATGTTAATGTGAGTGTTGTCTATAACATGGTGAGGATCATCTGTAACATGTTCATGTGATGGTCGTCTCTAACATGTTACAGGTTGGGTATGGAATTCTCTTTTTTGGCCATTTTTGCAAAATGACTTGAAATCCTTCTCATAGCCCACTTACAGCCACTGAGTTAGAAGTACTGACATGACAATTAAACAAGTCAATCATCTGTGGAACGAGCAGGGCTTGAAAAACTCCAGCCTATGATTCCCAGACCCACCGAGTGGCATTACCCAGAGCAAGCTTCTGTTTGTTGTTATCCTGCGGTAGCTACTGGAGCTAGCTAACTAGCTAATCCACATTTGGACCTAGCACTAGAAGACAACCCTAAACTCCAACCTAGCTAGCCTGGCTCGCTCTCGTGCATCTGTGTTCGCGCTCGTTCATGATTGCGCGTCCATGTACTTGGAATGGGTGGAGTCAGAGTCAGCGTTGAAGGAGAGGGGGTAGGACCATTTGAGTTGTGTATTTTCAAAATCTGCTGGCGTTCGCAAATCCCATACCCAACCTTTAATGTGAGGTGTGTAGTCATGATCATGCGTTGAAGGATGAGGGGGTAGGACCATTTGAGTTGTGTGAATTTTTCAAAGATCTGCTGGCGTTGGGTAGGACCATTTGAGTTGTGTATTTTCAAAATCTGCTGGCGTTCGCAAATCCCATACCCAACCTTTAATGTGAGGTTTGTCTATGACATGTTAATGTGATGTTGGTCTATGACATGTTAATGTGATGGTCGTCTCTGACATGTTAATGGAAGGGTCGTCTATGACATGTTAATGTGAGGGTCGTCTTTAACATGTTAATGTGATGGTCGTCTCTGACATGTTAATGGGAGGGTCGTCTATGACATGTTAATGTGAGGGTCATCTATAACATGTTGATGTGGGGGTCATCTATAACATGTTGATGTGAGGGTCGTCTATAACATGTTAATGGGAGGGTCATCTATGACATGTTAATGTGAGGGTCGTCTGTGACATGTTAATGTGAGGGTCATCTATAACATGTTGATGTGGGGGTCATCTATAACATGTTGATGTGAGGGTCGTCTATAACATGTTAATGGGAGGGTCATCTATGACATGTTAATGTGAGGGTCGTCTCTGACATGTTAATGTGAGGGTCATCTATAACATGTTAATGTGAGGGTCATCTATAACATGTTAATGTTAGGGTCGTCTATGACATGTTAATGTGAGGGTTCATCTTATAACATGTTGATGTGGGGGTCATCTATAACATGTTGATGTGAGGGTCGTCTATAACATGTTAATGGGAGGTTTGTCTATGACATGTTAATGTGAGGGTCGTCTATGACATGTTAATGTGGAGGGTCATCTTATAACATGTTGATGTGGGGGTCATCTATAACATGTTGATGTGAGGGTCGTCTCTAACATGTTAATGGGAGGTTTGTCTATTGCATGTTAATGTGAGGGTTGTCTATGACATGTTTAATGTGAGGGTCGTCTCTAACATGTTAATGGGAGGTTTGTCTATGACATGTTAATGTGAGGTTTTGTCTATGACATGTTAATGTGATGGTCGTCTCAAACCATGTTAATGTGATGGTCGTCTCAAACATGTTAATGTTAGGGTCGTCTATAACATGTTAATGGGAGGTTTGTCTATGACATGTTAATGTGAGGGTCGTCTATGACATGTTAATGTGAGGGTCATCTATAACATGTTGATGTGGGGGTCATCTATAACATGTTGATGTGAGGGTCGTCTATAACATGTTAATGGGAGGGTCATCTATGACATGTTAATGTGAGGGTCGTCTCTGACATGTTAATGTGAGGGTCATCTATAACATGTTAATGTGAGGGTCGTCTATGACATGTTAATGTGAGGGTCATCTATAACATGTTGATGTGGGGGTCATCTATAACATGTTGATGTGAGGGTCGTCTATAACATGTTAATGGGAGGTTTGTCTATGACATGTTAATGTGAGGGTCGTCTATGACATGTTAATGTGAGGGTCATCTATAACATGTTGATGTGGGGGTCATCTAAAACATGTTGATGTGAGGGTCGTCTCTAACATGTTAATGGGAGGTTTGTCTATTGCATGTTAATGTGAGGGTTGTCTATGACATGTTAATGTGAGGGTCGTCTCTAACATGTTAATGGGAGGTTTGTCTATGACATGTTAATGTGAGGTTTGTCTATGACATGTTAATGTGATGGTCGTCTCAAACATGTTAATGTGATGGTCGTCTCAAACATGTTAATGTTAGGGTCGTCTATAACATGTTAATGGGAGGTTTGTCTATGACATGTTAATGTGAGGGTCGTCTATGACATGTTAATGTGAGGGTCATCTATAACATGTTGATGTGGGGGTCATCTATAACATGTTGATGTGATGGTCGTCTCAAACATGTTAATGTTAGGGTCGTCTATGACATGTTAATGTGATGTTGGTCTATGACATGTTAATGTGAGGGTCGTCTCTAACATGTTAATGTGAGGGTCGTCTAGAACATGCTACAGACCGGTGATGTTGAGCAGGCGGGGCAGGAAGCGGTTCCAGAAGGCACACAGCTGGTTCCTCAGGCCCTTGTGGATCTTCAGAGGCTCCGTGTTCAGACCCACGTACTTCTGCTCGTTGAGGGAGAAGGCCGGCCAGCGCTTCCTGCTGTCCACGGGCCCCTCATGGTTCACATTGGGGTTCCTGAGGGCCACACAGGTCCATGAGGAAACGTCTTCTGGAGGTCATGCGGATAGTAGCGCATATAGTGAATGTAATGATGTAATAGTAGAAACATCTCACCCCGTGCGGGCGAAGTTGGCCCAGTGCCTCATGATGCGACGGCTGAGCTTCTCCTCCTCAGAGGTGTAGTTCAGCCTCCTCTCCAGGGGAAGGCCGAACACAAACTCGATCTCGTAGCCGTGGATGACACCCATCCACTCCGGCCAGGCCAGGTTCGACGCGCGGTGGTCGAACAGGTAGAGGTAGACGCCACCTGAGGAGAGACAGGGGTCATCTCATGGAGCCAGAGGGGAGCCATGTTAGAGGGGATGGACCCAGAGGGGAGCCATGTTAGAGGGCATGGACCCAGAGGGGAGCCATGTTAGAGGGGATGGACCCAGAGGGGAGCCATGTTAGAGGGGATGGACCCAGAGGGGAGCCATGTTAGAGGGGATGGACCCAGAGGGGAGCCATGTTAGAGGGGATGGACCCAGAGGGGAGCCATGTTAGAGGGGATGGACCCAGAGGGGAGCCATGTTAGAGGGGATGGACCCAGAGGGGAGCCATGTTAGAGGGAATGGCCCCAGAGGGGAGCCATGTTAGAGGGGATGGACCCAGAGGGGAGCCATGTTAGAGGGGATGGACCCAGACGGGAGCCGACCTTGGGAGTTTCCAGTGTTGGGGGCCCCAGGGATGCCCCCCTGGTTGCTGCGCAGCGCGTTGTACTGAGCGTAGGTGTGGGCGAAGTAGGCCAGCGGACAGATGACGTTGTGGTCGCCCACGATGTCGTCCATGGCGTCGCGGTTCTTCAGGCCGTTGTTCTCGTCGATCCAGTCGGTGTACTGGAGGACCACGGCCTCCAGCCCGATGTCGTTGGCATGGGGAACGCTCAGCTTCACGCCTGGGGGGGGAACAGGGATGCTGAGGAGAGCTCACCAAGCACACCGCAGATGAACTGGTTAACATAGACCAGCTAAAACGTAAATGTGAGGATGTGTGTGAGGAGGTGCACTAGTCATGGTGTGAGGATGTGTGTGAGGAGGTGCACTAGTCATGGTGTGAGGATGTGTGTGAGGTGCACTAGTCATGGTGTGAGGATGTGTGTGAGGAGGTGCCCTAGTCATGTTGTGAGGATGTGTGTGAGGAGGTGCACTAGTCATGGTGTGAGGATGTGTGTGAGGAGGTGCACTAGTCCTGGTGTGAGGATGTGTGTGAGGAGGTGCACTAGTCATGGTGTGAGGATGTGTGTGAGGAGGTGCACTAGTCATGGTGTGAGGAGGTGCACTAGTCATGGTGTGAGGATGTGTGTGAGGAGGTGCACTAGTCATGGTGTGAGGATGTGTGTGAGGAGGTGCACTAGTCATGGTGTGAGGATGTGTGTGAGGAGGTGCACTAGTCATGGTGTGAGGATGTGTGTGAGGAGGTGCACTAGTCATGGTGTGAGGATGTGTGTGAGGAGGTGCACTAGTCATGGGGTGAGGATGTGTGTGAGGAGGTGCACTAGTCATGGGGTGAGGATGTGTGTGAGGAGGTGCACTAGTCATGGGGTGAGGATGTGTGTGAGGAGGTGCACTAGTCATGGGGTGAGGATGTGTGTGAGGAGGTGCACTAGTCATGGGGTGAGGATGTGTGTGAGGAGGTGCACTAGTCATGGAGTGAGGATGTGTGTGAGGAGGTGCACTAGTCATGGTGTGAGGATGTGTGTGAGGAGGTGCACTAGTCATGGGGTGAGGATGTGTGTGAGGAGGTGCACTAGTCATGGGGTGAGGATGTGTGTGAGGAGATGCACTAGTCATGGTGTGAGGAGGTGCACTAGTCCTGGTGTGAGGATGTGTGTGAGGAGGTGCACTAGTCATGGTGTGAGGAGGTGCACTAGTCCTGGTGTGAGGATGTGTGTGAGGAGGTGCACTAGTCATGGTGTGAGGATGTGTGTGAGGAGGTGCACTAGTCATGGTATGAGGATGTGTGTGAGGAGGTGCACTAGTCATGGTGTGAGGAGGTGCACTAGTCATGGTGTGAGGATGTGTGTGAGGAGGTGCACTAGTCATGGTGTGAGGATGTGTGTGAGGAGGTGCACTCGTCATGGGATGTTGGTACCTTGCATGAAGTCCTCCCTGGAGATCAGGCTCTCGTTGTCCTTGCTGAAGCCGGGTGCTCCGTAGAGCAGGAAGTAGGAGCCCTCATCCTGGTTCACCCCCAGCAGTATCTGTGTGTCCTTGAAGTTCCCAGAGCTGAGCATGGCCTCGGGCGCGTCGGGCAGCACCACCCCGTCCACCATGGGCACGAAGGAGAAGCGGAACAGGGCGGACCAGGGCAGAACCTGGCACAACGCAGGCTAGTCAACACAGATGGATGGATAGGAGGTGGTGTAGCTGCTATAGGAGGTGGTGGTGTAGCTGTTATAGGTGGTGGTGGTGTAGCTGTTATAGGTGGTGGTGGTGTAGCTGTTATAGGAGGTGGTGGTGTAGCTGTTATAGGAGGTGGTGTAGCTGTTATAGGAGGTGGTGTGTAGCTGTTATAGGAGGTGGTGTAGATGTTATAGGAGGTGGTGGTGTAGCTGTTATAGGAGGTGGTGTAGCTGTTATAGGAGGTGGTGTAGCTGTTATAGGAGGTGGTGTAGCTGCCATGGGAGGTGGAGGTGTAGCTGCTAGAGCTGGTGTAGTCTACCTGCCACTCCTGGTCTATAGGAGGTGGTGTAGCTGTTATAGGAGGTGGTGTAGCTGCTATGGGAGGCGGAGGTGTAGCTGCTAGAGCTGGTGTAGTCTACCTGCCACTCCTGGTCTATAGAAGGTGGTGTAGCTGCCATGGGAGGCGGAGGTGTAGCTGCTAGAGCTGGTGTAGTCTACCTGCCACTCCTGGTCTATAGGAGGTGGTGTAGCTGCCATGGGAGGCGGAGGTGTAGCTGCTAGAGCTGGTGTAGTCTACCTGCCACTCCTGGTCGATGAGCTCCTGGGGGGGCTTGTTGCGGAGGCAGTCCACCAGCTCGGTGTCGTTGCCCCCGCTGCAGCCCACCAGCTTGGCCAGCAGCAGCGCTCGGCGCCGGGCCTCCGACGCGCTGACCGACGCCCAGGGGCAGTTCGGCACGCCGCTCTGCAGGATGGCCCGCGTGAAGGTGGACCGGCTGTCTGGGGAGAGCAGGTGGAAGCCCACGGACGCCCCGCCCGCACTCTCACCAAAGATGGTGACCTGGGGAGGAGGAGACGGTGACAGTCACACAGAGACACAACCGCAAGCAAGGTCCACCCCTCTGCCGCGGCTGAGAGGGCCAATCACAACGGGATCCTGGATCAGATGTGTATCTCACTGGTGATGAGTTACAAGGTTGTGGTGAGTGGCATGTCTGGGTCAGTTTAGGGTGGGTATCACCTGTTGGGCTATCACCTGTTGGGCTATCACCTGTTGGGCTATCACCTGTTGGGCTATCACCTGTTGGGCTATCACCTGTTGGGCTCTCACCTGTTGGGGCTCTCACCTGTTTGGGGTTTCCACCAAAGAGGTGGATGTTGTCCTGCACCCACTGCAGAGCCATCCTCTGGTCCAGGCAGCCCGACGTTCCCCGGGGCCTCGGAGGAGCCGTGCAGTGCCAGGAAGACCGCCGAAACGCCTCCGATCCGGTAGTTCATGGAAACCACGATGGACCGTCTTCGCGTATGGGGCCGATATACCGGCCGTCATACAACGTTCCAGGACGAAGAACCACTGCATAGAACCCTGAGGATAAGGACAGGAGGCAGAACCAAACAGAACCTTAGTCTCCTCATGTCTCACTGCTCTAGAACCTTAAGAGTCACCTCATGTCTCACTGTTCTAGAACCTTAAGAGTCTCCTCATGTTTCACTGCTCTAGAACCTTAGAGTCTCCTCATGTCTCACTGCTCTAGAACCTTAGTCTCCTCATGTCTCACTGTTCTAGAACCTTAAGAGTCTCCTCATGCCTCACTGCTCTAGAACCTTAAGAGTCTCCTCATGTCTCACTGTTCTAGAACCTTAAGAGTCTCCTCATGTCTCACTGTTCTAGAACCTTAAGAGTCTCCTCATGTCTCACTGCTCTAGAACCTTAGTCTCCTTACGTCTCACTGCTCTAGAACCTTAAGAGTCTCCTCATGTCTCACTGTTCTAGAACCTTAAGAGTCTCCTCATGTCTCACTGTTCTAGAACCTTAAGAGTCACCTCATGTCTCACTGCTCTAGAACCTTAAGAGTCTCCTCACGTCTCACTGCTCTAGAACCTTAAGAGTCTCCTCATGTCTCACTGCTCTAGAACCTTAGAGTCACCTCATGTCCCACTGTTCTAGATCCTTAAGAGTCTCCTCATGTCTCACTGTTCTGGAACCTTAAGAGTCTCCTCATGTCTCACTGTTCTAGAACCTTAAAAGTCACCTGCCTCACTGCTCTAGAACCTTAAGAGTCTCCTCGCGTCTCACTGCTCTAGTACCTTAAGAGTCTCCTCATGTCTCACTGCTCTAGAACCTTAGCGTCACCTCGTGTCTCACTGCTCTAGAAACTTAGTCTCCTTACGTCTCACTGCTCTAGAACCTTAAGAGTCTCCTCATGTCTCACTGTTCTAGAACCTTAAGAGTCTCCTCATGTCTCACTGTTCTAGAACCTTAAGAGTCTCCTCATGTCTCACTGTTCTAGAACCTTAAGAGTCTCCTCATGTCTCACTGCTCTAGAACCTTAGTCTCCTTACGTCTCACTGCTCTAGAACCTTAAGAGTCTCCTCCATTAAAAGATGCAAGAGTTTGGATCCTTTGATGGCAACGGTGGACCCTGGAGGTGACGTTTGATCACTAGATGACCACAGTGTGCACCGACTGCCAGGGTTGGGGAGACCCTACCTCCATCCCCACTAACAGGATCCAGTAGTGCTGCGTCACCATGTTATGGACGTCATGTTACTGTGGTGTTACTGTGGTGTTACAGTGGTGTTACAGTGGTGTCACTGTGGTGTCACTGTGGTGTCACTGTGGTGTTACTGCGGTGTCACTGTGGTGTCACTGTGATGTTACTGTGGTGTCACTGTGGTGTCACTGTTGTGTCACTGTGGTGTTACTGTGGTGTCACTGTGGTGTCACTGTGGTGTTACTGTGGTGTTACTGTGGTGTCACTGTGGTGTTACTGTGGTGTTACTGTGGTGTCACTGTGGTGTCACTGTGGTGTTACTGTGGTGTTACTGGGGTGTTACTGGGGTGTTACTGTGGTGTTACTGGGATGTTACTGTGGTGTCACTGTGGTGTCACTGTGGTGTTACTGCGGTGTTACTGTGGTGTTACTGGGATGTTACTGCGGTGTCACTGTGGTGTCACTGTGGTGTCACTGTGGTGTTACTGCGGTGTTACTGTGGTGTTACTGTGGTGTCACTGTGGTGTTACTGCGGTGTCACTGTGGTGTCACTGGGGTGTTACTGTGTGTTACTGTGGGTGTTACTGTTGGTGTCATGTGGTGTTTACTGTGGTGTTACTGTGGTGTTACTGTGGTGTGTGTGATTACTGGGTGTTACTGTGGTGTATCTGTGGTGTACTGTGATGTTCTGATCACCTCCCCCGTAGATCCACACCATGACGGTGAGGTTGTGGGGTCGCGTGGCGAGGACGGGACCCAGACGTTGAGGTACAGGCAGTCCTCCTTCATCTCCCTGTTGGGGTTCCACATCTCGCTACCCTGGAAGCCAGGGTACGAGGTGTCCACGAACTGGTAGCAGGCGGCGGGGTAGGCGTTGGCCTCGTGCACGCCCCCCCACGACCGCTTTGGCTCCGGCGCACGGAACCGCCGCCGGCCCGTGGGCGGCTCAGCGAGGGCCACGCCCAGGAAGGAGGTGACGTAGCTCCGCTCCAGCACGGGCAGCCGCACCCCGCGCACCCGGCCCGCCTTGGTGGTCACCACCAGGTCCCCGTCGCCCTGGGAGAGGGCAACGGGGACCAGCAGCACCCAGAGCAGCAGGGGGGGGAGGGCGCACAGCAGGAAGGACGGCATAGTGGAGCTCTGCTGGGGCTCCTAGTGGACTCCTAGTGGACCGCCTGAGAGCTTCACCTCCTGGAGGGTGGAGACCGAGAGAGAGACAGAGACAGAGACACACAGAGAGAGAGAGACAGAGACAGAGAGAGACAGAGACACACAGAGAGAGAGAGACAGAGACAGAGAGAGAGACAGAGACAGAGACAGAGACAGAGACAGAGACAGAGAGAGAGAGAGAGAGAGAGAGGAAGAGAGAGAGAGAGAGAGCACACACAGAGAGAGAGAGGAGACACAGAGAGAGAGAGAGAGAGAGAGAGAGAGAGAGAGAGAGAGAGAGAGAGAGAGAGAGAGAGAGAGACAGAGACAGAGACAGAGACAGAGACAGAGAGAGAGAGAGAGAGAGAGACACACAGAGAGAGAGAGACAGAGACAGAGACAGAGACACACAGAGAGAGACAGAGACAGAGACAGAGAGAGACAGAGACACACAGAGAGAGAGAGAACAGAGAGCAGAGAGACAGAGAGAGAGAGAGACAGAGAAGAGACGAGAGAGAGAGAGAGAGACAGAAGAGAGACAGAGAGAGAGAGAGAGAGAGAGAGGACAGAGAGAGAGAGGACACACAGAGAGAGAGGAGGACACAGAGAGAGCAGACACAGACAGAGAGAGAGACAGAGAGAGAGAGAAAAGAGAGAGAGAGAGACAGAGAGAGAGAGACACACAGAGAGACAGATAGAGACAGAGACAGAGAGAGACAGGAGACAGAGACACAACAAGAGAAGAGAGACAGAGTGAAGAACAGCAGAGAGAGAGAGAGAGAGAGAGAGAGAGAGAGAGAGAGAGAGAGAGAGAGAGAGAGAAGAAGGAGAAGAGACACACAAGGAGAGAGAGACAGAGACAGAGAGAGACAGAGACAGAGAGAAGACAGAGACAGAGAGAGACAGGACACACAGAAGAGAGAGAGACAGAGAGACAGAGAGAGAGAGAGAGAGAGAGAGAGAGAGAGAGAGAGAGAGAGAGAGAGAGAGAGAGAGAGAGAGAGAGAGAGAGACACACACACAGAGAGGAGACAGAGAGAGACACAGAGAGAGAGAGAGAGAGAGAGAGAGAGAGAGAGAGAGAGAGAGAGAGAGAGAGCACACACACACACACACACACACACACACACACACACACACACACACACACACACACACACACACACACACACACACACACACACACACACACACACACAGAGACCACATGTAGTTAGGTGGAGTGTGATAGAGAACAAGATGTGAGAGACAGACCAGGATTAAATCAAGTGCACAAATAAGATGAGGAACAGAGATAGAAATGCTACTTATATATTATATACAATTATATTATTAGGGCAATATGGGTTTTTATTTTATTATGGGTACTACAGCTTTCAGTTATTAATAACGAGTTGATTTAAAGAATATATAAACGTAATAAAACCATGGCTAATTATGCTAAATACTGCATGACCAATGTAGCAGCATAAAGGGGTACACTTCTAAATACATGATTAATGGTGAATAACTCTGCCCCTGTTAACTCTAGTCTAAACATGCCATGGACGCTAACACTGTTGTTCCCTGCTCTGGTCTAGAGTTAGGTCCGGGTCAGAGTCAGGTTAGTGAGGGGAGCTCGTTCAGGGTTCAGTCCTAGAATAAGGCTTCACGCCGTGGGACAAATACAAGCATGTTTTGCTGGAGGTCTTTGCAGACGGGAACACCCCTAGGAAGTTTTGAGGACAATGTTTATGTTCTGCAATGTATAGTTACCATGGAGACCGGATTAGACCCGGGCAGCGTAGGCTGTGTGGTGTGTGTGTGTTCCTGTGTGTCTGTGTGTGTGTGTGTGTGTGTGGTGTTACTATTTCTGAACAGGGCAACTCTTCTGGTCGAGAGATCTATTTTAGAACCTGTCACCTCTCTCTCTCTGTTCCACACTCGGGGAACAGAGAGAGCCCCTCCACAGACTGAACACAACCCTCAAACACCCTACACACAACCCCCACACTGAACACACCCTTAAACAGTGGTGCCAGATTGGGGAACTTTTTCCACCCAATTGGACTATTTTAATGACGTTAGGCTGGATAAATGAGCATTAGGGAGGCACAAAGAATTTCGGCTGGTTAAAAAAGAAAAATGTGGATTAATATAATTTCTTCTACCAACATCAATCAATACCTACCCCAACCAGCGTTACACACTAACCCTAACCAGCGTTTATACTAACCCCAACAGCGTTATACTTAACGCCTAACCAGTGTTATACTAACCCTAACCAGCGTTACTAACCCTAACCAGCATTTACTACACCCAACCAGTGGTTACACCAACCCCTAAACCACGTTATATACTAACCCTAACCAGCGTTACACTAACCCCAACGAGCATTATACTAACCCTAACCAGCGTTATACTTACACTAACCAGCGTTATACTAACACTAACCAGTGTTATACTAACCCTAACCAGCGTTATACTAACACTAACCAGTGTAGTTCTTAGGGTGACTACGATATACACTGCTCAAAAAAATAAAGGGAACACTTAAACAACACAATGTAACTCCAAGTCACTCACACTTCTGTGAAATCAAACTGTCCACTTATGGCCGGTTCAGACTACATGATTCTCAGACATTCCTCACGATTTAACATGTCACACATATACGATCCCAGAGCCAGGAAATCGGGCGTTGTCTCGTCGGAGGACTGGCCACACTACAAGATTCGAAGGTGCGATGCTCTTTACTTTGTACATTTACGTTTACAAGATATTTAGAAAATCAAAGGTTTAGAACTGACATAAATGTTTTTTACATTTTTCCATAAAGGTTCCAGTAGTTTTTATATCTGCTCAATGCAGCAACTCCTCACAGTAGTTGCGTTGCGCGTGACATTGAGGCGATACAATATTACTGCCGCATTTCAACCAAAGTTGTCTCATTATGTTGTTGCATTTCTCTCGTTTTCTTCATTAGCATTCTTCTTCTTGCTATTTAATCGCATCATTTTTGGTAGTAGTTAGTGTGTACTCAGCGTAGTGCAGTGAAGTCAGTTGTTAAACCACTGAGCTCCAGCTGTTCGTAGGGTTCCTCACGCAACTGGGCGTGTTCCCTCATGATGGCTACGTCATGCGATTCCCCAAAAAATCTCGGACATGCCAAACTTTAACTGTCGTCGTGCTTTCGAACGTCGCAGACGAAAACATCGCAGATCGAAAGCATGTCACATTACAAGACCTTGTCTCGTCGCCGACCTGTCAAAATCGTGTACGATTCGCAAATTTGTCTGCGACGAATGAATCGGGGCAAAATCGGGCTGAAATCGTGTAGTCTGAACCGGCCATTAGGAAGCAACACTGATTGACAATCAATTTCACATGCTGTTGTGCAACTGGAATAGACAACAGGTGGAAATGCAATTAGCAGGTGGTGACCACAGACCACTTCTCAAGTTTCCTTGCTTTCTGGCTGATTTTTGTCACTCTTTGATGCTGGTGGTGCTTTCAGTTAGTGGTAGATGGACGAGTCTACAACCCACACAAGTGGCTCAGATAGTGCAGCTCATCCAGCATGGCACATCAATACGAGCTGGTAAGAAGGTTGCTGTGTCTGTCAGCGGTATGTCCCGAAGCAATGGAGGCGCTACCCAGAGCACAGGCCAGTACATCAGGAGACGTGGAGGAAGGCTGTAGGAAGCAACAACCCAAAGCAAGAGGACCGCTACCTCCACCTTTGTGCAAGGAGAAACAGGAGAGCACTCGCCAGACCCTGCAAAATACCTCCTGCAGGCCACAAATGTGCATGTGTCTCTGCTCAAACGGTCAGAAACAGTCTCCATGAGGGTTGGTATGAGGGCCCGACGTCCACAGGTGGGCAGGGTTGTCTTACAACCCAACACCGTGCAGAGTGGCATATGCCAGAGAACACCAAATTGGCAAATTCCCACTGCGCCCTGTTGCTCTTACACAGATGAAAGCAGCGTTCACACTGAGCAATTGTGACCAGACTGATCAGACGTTCATGCTGCCATGCAACATCCTCCAGCATGAAACTGTTTGGCATGGTCATAATGGTGTGGGGTGCATTGTCTTTGGGGCACGCACAGCCCCTCCTGTCTCACCAAGTGCGCTGAACTGCCATTGGTACCGCAATGAGATCCTCCAACCCCTTTTAGACCATATGCTGCGTGCGATTGGCCTGTTCCTCCTAATGCAAGACAAAT
>OLKM01004832.1:0-19794 GCA_900291075.1 Melanogrammus aeglefinus | reverse complement strand
AAGGAGGCTCTTCGACAGACAAAACCCTCGTAGTAAGTTTAGCGTCATACACCCAAGTTAGTCCTCGGGTAACGGGTTACCGTCCAGAAAAACAACTAATAGAATCACTTTCGCCATATCATATTCAGTTCAGAAATGTAACTTTGCGACGAAATCTTAGACTCTGGCGGCAAAACCTTATATCGCATCTTAGAAAGAGCGCACGGCTTAATGCGTTCAATCACGTTATTATGTTCTAGGTGAGGCATACTTTCAAAAAGCGGCACTGGGGTGGAAATGGCCTGCCAACCAAACTGCAAAACACGCCGAGCCATACGAGGAATTGTGTGGGATGTACGCTCTGCAATAAAAAATGCAAAACAGAAAGCGGATTATCTCTCCACATGAGGTCTGCTCATCCCGTAGCCTACCGCGCGGCTCAGGTTAGAGCTAAGATCTTGAGTTGCGAGCGTCCATCCCACACAAAATACGTTGGTCAGACCAGGAGGTTAATACTCTCTTATCTCTAGGCACTAATCAGGAACGAACGCGAAGGAGTTACTGGGGGTAGCATGCACGCGCCTCCCTGGACGCACTAGAGTTCAGATCAGATCAAAAATACGTCAATTAAACATTAGCGGGGTGATGGGGCATGGACGAAGGATAGGTCCATCTTTGGACCCGACCAGCCTCTCACTCCGATTAAAAGAACCCAGAATAGGACCATCTTTTAAGCCTTCTTCAGTGGCCGTAGCCAAAGTTCTCCGTGACCTAGATAAACACCATAACACTTCAAGTAGCTCTCCTAGCTCGGCTCCTACAATTAAAGAAATGAAATCAACTTTGATTAGCCTGGCGGCGGCAGTGAAAGTACAGAACAAGTCGAGTGGCCTGTCTAGCAGGGCTCGTAGATTTAAATCTAGAAGATTTGCCGACAACAGGACCTCAAGACTTTCGAATGTAAATTACGCGAACCTACAAGAGAAATTCAAAAAGGATACGGGTAAGGTCGCTAAACTCATTTTAGACGGCAGCGAACATAGAATGTGTCCGATAAGAATACGAAAGGTCTCGGAATATTTTAAAAACAAATGGGAGGCAAAGGATACCTTTCTGGGCTTGGAAACTTTGAATCCGCAGTGGACAGTACTAACTCGCAATTTCATAGAGCAATCTCCGCAAAAGACGTCCTTAAAATTCGCAAACGTATCAAGAACAACTCAGCAGCAGGGCCAGATGGCGTGAATAAACTAATATTAACGAAATGGGATCCTAGCGGGGTTAAGTTGACCAGACTTTTCAACGGCTTCCTTATCCATGGAGTGATTCCCGGCTTTCATTAAACAGCATAAATAGGAACCTAGCTTCTCCCTCAATCAAGCACAGCAAGCGAGAACTCTTACTACCGAATTGGAGGCCAATCCACCAATTGGCTCGATGGTTATCAAGCCTTGGCCCATTAGAGTGCTGTGGTCAGACTGTTTTCAGGGATATTACATTGCCGCTTGGCTGACGCCTGCCCCACAAGCATCCGTCAGAAGGGTTTCTCGAGGCTTCCTGGATGTTCGGAGAACTTATCGATTGTAGAGGGACTATTAAAGTTCAGGAAAAAATCTAAGGCCCCCCTGGCCATGGTATTTATTGATTTAGCCAAGGCTTTCGACTCGGTCTCACATAAACACATCAGGGCGGTTTTAGAAGAAAGGATGATAGACCCATCAGTGGTAGACCTCATAAAGGAATGCTATGCGGACTGTCACACAAGGGTGCAGACAGAACGCGGTTTTACCCTATCGATTGCGATTGAACATCTGAAGTTAGCAAGGGTGACCGACCCTCATCCCCCTTCTGTTTAACTTAGCGATTGACCCTCTACTGGGACTATCTGAGAATCCAAGGAAAAGGCGTGTCAAAGGTTGGCGAGCGAATAGCATCGCCGGTTCTTGCCTAAAGCAGATGACCTAAAGTGCTTTATTCAGCAGACCATGGGAGGGCCTGGCTCAAGAAAATGGCATATAGATGCGTTTCTCGACCTGAACAGGCTTGAGAGTAAACGCGGCGAAAAGTCATGGCTTCTTTATGCCTGGTGGTAAAAACTGTATCAATGGCTTTAACGTCTGCCCCGCTTGGAAACTCGGGGGGTCAAAAGATCGACATGGTGGCCTGGAGGGCAAAATTAAAAGTATTCTGGGATGGAGAATTAGCCCTCTTAAAGGGTATTCTGAAAGCGGATGGCTGCAGAGATGTTGCATGCATCGGCATTAAAATTAATAGAGGCGCCCACTAAACCAACCCAGAAGGTTGAACATTTGTTAGTGGCGAGGTTACGAGTTCCTAGGAGTCTCGTCCTTACAGAAGCAGTGCATAGTGCAGTGAAACAAACACAGCTACGCAGAGCAGACCTGGAAGTGAGACGCCTTATTAAGCGGTGGCTTCATCTTAGCCCCTACACAACGAACGGTCTTTTATACTGTAAGAATCTGCACGGAGAGTCTGCTATCGACGCTAGCTGTCGGAATTTGTCTCAGCCGACTAAGATAGCTCAGTAGGCTATATAGGGCTCACCCGACTCAGGGTCTAGATGCCAACTCTGACTGCTTCTCTGGTTCGCATTAACTTGCCACGGTCTCTGCTCGAGTGAATTGCTTTCATGAACTGGAGAGACGAAGGTGCGAGGTGCTCAAGGAACCTGGCACCAGGAATGTTGCAGGACCTTACAAGCCCCGACAGAATTCCCTATACTAGGCCAGAGTGCTGGAGAAAGGGAGAATTTGAGAAATGGACAAAGATGGGACCGCAAGGATACGGAATTAAACTATTTAAAGGTGACAAGGTCAGCAACTCATGGATAGGCAAAAGAGGCAGATTCTGGTGGAACCAAGCGCAGGTCAGTAGGGCCGTTACAATAGGCCAATATTCTACCCACACAGGAGTTCCTTCATAGAGGTAAGCGCATTTCTTTCGCCCCGCCCTGCAGAGCATGCGGGAAAACAGCAGAAACTAGTTCGCATATTCTGGGACAATGCGACCTAACTAAGAAAATGCGTATCGAAAGACACGATCGCATCTGTGAAATGTTGGCCTCGCTGGCAAGAAGCAAGGAATGGACAGTCCTAGAGGAGAGACGGGTGGTCGCCGCTGATGGTAAGTGGGGCCTTTCCGATCTCATCCTTATTAAAGATTCTTCTCTCATGGTAGTGGACATTACGGTGAGATATGACGGCAGACTAGATTGGTTAAAGAAGGCCAGGAAAGAGAAAAAAGAAAAATACGCCCCGTTTTTGGGGGCCCTGTTAGCAGTATTCCCGTTGGTCACTGATGTTTCGTCTGACGCTTTGTATGCGGAAGTTAGCAGCGAATGGCTCAAAAAAACTTCATTATATTAAATAAAATAGGTTTAAATAAATCAAGCGCGGTTAACTTTGCGAAGGTATGTTCAAGGACAACGATCCTCAGGTCCATAGGCGTGTTTCAAATGTTCATTAAAGCGGTTCACGGTAGAGTTTTACCTACAGACATGTAAATAGTCGTAATACGTTAAATAATTAAAATTCATAAAAAAAATAATAATAATAAAATAATTTGCAGGCGGAAAGGTTGAGGGTTCTCATAAGACTAGTATGCAAACAATAGGTATGAGGGTTACCATCCACACATGCATCATCACAAGCAGCTGTGGAATATAATAAATGAAATGTGAGGAGTGTTGAACTGTATATGTACATGACCTGCAAATGTTGTTATTCACCATGCATCAGGTGCCGGGAAAGGCGGGTCATAGAATGGTGGATAAATGGGTACTATGAAGATGCAACCGTTACCACAAGTTATACACATGATCTATAATATGTAACATGGAAGGAGTTTTCTGTAACGTATGATGTGTGGAAGGAGGCAAGTTGGCCGGTAATCATATCGATACAATTGTTATCAAAGCACATCTCTATGGAGACGTGCGGACAAAACCTCAAAGACTGGAACCATGAGTGTTTGCTACCCATGACGGTCTGGGCCCGCTTGCTCCTTCGCACACCGGTGCTTGTGAACTGCCCGAGCGTGCCCGTGGGCAAATCGGCCTCCTGCCCATAATAGGTTTTTGGATACGATGTAGGCCGATTGGACTCGGGGAGAGCTGAACGCTGAAAGGCTCATTTTGGAGGGACATTTGGTCGAGATTGGCTGTCCTTGATGGACCATAGTTAACGGGCAGAGGCACGCTCCCACTAACATCTTCTAATGGAAGTAAAACGACTCTGAACCAAGCCTGGGCCGCGGCGGCCTCTGACTGGGATGGCCGCTCTGCTCCCGGCACTCTGGTGCATGGGTGGTTTGGGGCGGGCTTTCCGGCGGGGGTTCCCTGGTGTCAGAATGGGGATTCCTTTCCTATCAAGAAAAGGTTGAAGGCCGATGGACTGGGAGGACCTGGTTGTGAAAGGCTCGTCAGTGGAGGACCATCTGGTCAATTGTCCTTGATGGACCATAGTAGCATAAAGGTTTACTCCCCCTTTGTAAAACAGCGATTGGGTATGGCCGGTTCGATGCAGCCAAGGCTTTAGGCCTCTGCCTCTTCTACGATCCGACGATTAACGCTTCACTGGAGTGTTGGAAGACGCCCCGTTTCTACCACTCTGACAGTCGGCATAGCTTCTGAACTGGAACACCTGAGAGGCCTCCGGTATACATTCCTCCTGCCAAGTCCGATTAGCACAGCATCCTTTCCTATGTGCTTGGAGAACCCGGAGGCCTAAGCAATTGTGCTTATGCCGAATAGAGAATTGACCGCTGCCTCGGTCATCGCTCCTTATGGGCGTGAAGTGACGCCATTAATGTATAAAGCAAGATCCTCGTAGTGAGATCCAGATGCTCCCTCTGTCTGCGAGGGCTCCGCGAGCGCGCCCGAGACCAGAGTGAAGACTAAAAGCTTATATTGCTAGCTGCGAAGGCGGATACTACAGTAGGTTTTGTAGTACCGCTCGGGCGCCTCCCGCCCCCCCCGGGGTTCTGCGGAGTTGGCTCGATTCTTCTTCCAATGGAAGAAATGCCAGGTCGGAATAGTGAGCTGAAACGGCAAAGTGGACCCCGTTCCCGCTACCCTCCTTTTCGACCGCATCTTGGTGGTTCTAGGAATTGGGGGCCTGATGAAATGTCAGAAAGCGATTCGCCCGGTGAAGGGCCACTGGACTGTGCTGGCTCCACAATCGACGGGTTTGCGTCGCTCGCACAGGTGCGACCCAGAACCCGGGTGAAGGAGATGAACAAGGAAGAGGTAGAGGGTCTGACTACCATGGTGGTCTACATGACAGTAGGTTTTGTAAGACTGCTTCCCCCGGGTCGCCCTCCCGCCCCGCTCATCCCCGGGGTTTGCAGGACGTTGGCTTCGATTCTTCTTCCAATGGAAGAAATGCCAGGTCGGGGATAGTGAGTGCACGGAAAGTGGCCACGTTCCCGTCCCCCTTTTCGACCGGATCCTTGTGGTCTAGTGAATTGGGGGTGCCTGATGGAAATGTCAGAAGCGAATCGCCTCGGTGAGGGCCCTACTGTGGCTTGGCTCCACAGGACGGGTGCTTCACAAGGCGAACCCAGAACCGGTGAAGGAATTGAAAGGAAAGATGTAGGGATGTTTCTAACATGATCGAACGAGGTTCAACGCGTAGGTCAGTGGCCTTGGCAATCGGATGGGTAACTTAAACTAATCAATCAGATCGTACCCGCTGTACCTGCCCTGTCTGTAAAGGCGTTTGGGTGGAGTGGGCTTCAGGAACCGGCCGTATCACGACAGAGTCTGGGGTCCCTGCCGGGGCTACCTTCAGCGGTCATGTAGGCGGTCGGCGCGAGTCGCCAAAAGGTTTCCGCCCCTATTTTTCGCATTCAAAACCCACGTTTCACCTGCAACGGGGCTGGCCTACCGTCTTATGCAGATGTATTGTGAATTTGTCGTTTGTACTAGGGCTCTGGCATACTCTACATTCGGCCGGCACATGAGGCCCTGCCAGCCGGCGTGGTGGCAGGTTCTCCGATTTGAAGCGAGGCGGGCACGCGGGAGCTCGCTCAGCGCTGTAAAGAGACGGCCCGCGCTGGGCGGCTGATGACCCGTAACATCTGCCTAACGAAAGTGGGGGGTGGAGGTTGAAGAGAGTACGGGTTCCGTACGCTGGAGCACCATGAGGAAGGTGCCAGCCGCTGCCCTAGGACCTGCGGTAGGACATAGGCGGGCTTGCATGGTGCTATTCGGTACAAGACCCGCGGCCTGGTAGCTGCCATGTAAGGCAGGTGACGTGCAGTATTGGCAGCTCCTCAGCCCAGTAATGACTGAGTTTGGCCCGCCCGCGAATAAGGCCAAGGATTGCCTCGTCAGTCATTAAATGAGTGACGCGCATCTGAAGGTAACGAGAATCCCACTGTCCCTACCCTTACGATCTACAGCGAAACCAAAATCGGGACTCGGCAGAATCAGCGCGGGGAAAGAAGCCCTGTTGAACTCCAGTGAAGAGACAATGAGAGGTGTAGAAAAGTGGGGAAGGTTCCGGCCGACGTTGAATACACTACTCTTAATCGTTTTTCCACTTACCCGTGAGGCCGGGGAGGCGAGCCCGCCGAGCGTTCCCTCCGTTTCTGGTGTCAAAACCCCCGCCTGGCTGGGGCAACCCGTCCCGGGACAGTGACAGTGGGAAGTTTGACTGGGGCGGTACAACCTGTCAAACGGTAGAACACGCCGAGTGGTCCTATAGGCCGGAAGCTTCAGGGAGGACAGAAACCATCCGCGTTGGAGCAGAAGGGAGACAACAAAGGCTCGCTGATCTTGAGAATTTTCCAGTTATGAGTACACGCGACCGCGCGTGAAAGCGCGGCTTGCACACCGATCTTACCCTTGACGTTTTTGGGGTTTTAAGCAGGACGGTGTCCGAAATAGTTAGCCCGTGAGGATGTAGGGGAATGTTGAACTGGCTTGTGGGGCCTATGGAGCGTTTCATAGCCGACGCTCCGCCTTTTTACTTAGATCTCTTTTCGACCGAGTAGTACGCTCTTGCCTATCATCTGTGAAAGCAGGAAGTGCTCAACCAAGGCGTTGGGGAATGTGTTCTACGCACTATCGATAGGCGAAACACAGTGAGCTGGTTATAGAACCAGTCCGTGAGACAGGTTGTTTTAGCCCTACTGATGGATTGTTTTCGTGGGCAATACGTATCCCTAGCTCAGCGCGTAACGAGGAGGAACGCACAGGTTCAGACATTTGGTAGTAATGTGTTGGCTGAAGAGGAGCCAATGGGGGCGACAGCACACCACAAATCATGTGGCTTTTAGATGCGATGAACACGAAGCACCTCTAAGTCAGAACCCCCTAGATGTGATGATTACATAGTGCCCGGCTATGTGACAACCGCGCAGCATTGATCCGGGATAACTAGACCCCCCACCGGGGGCCGAGCGCAGAAAGGACATTGACAATACTGGCTGGGGTGCGCGCGATATGATGGTCACCCTCTCCAATGATTCACACACATGTTTACAAAGGACTGGGTGTAAACCACTCTGCATATGACCTGATTCTGGTCAGGTGTCGTAAGTAGCAGAGCACTTTAATGATCTCGCGGATCTATTGAAAGTTCATCCCGTACGAGTCCAAGCTTTTGTCGGCTGAGGCATGACCCCATTTTGGTCTAGTGCGGGCAGCGAGCCGCAGCGTGAGCGTCACCCGGGTCTCGACTGTACAAGAGCCCGGCGTAGGAGCACCATATGGGTGGTGGGGTAGAGTGCCCCGTGCGAAGGGACGGACAGAGGGTCGCCGCTCGGCGCTGCTGGCGAAGTGGGCAGGAGAAGTCGGACGGGGCAGAGGTAGGATCGGGGCCCCGGGGAATCACGGAAGACAGAGTACCCTGTTTCACCTTGAATGTCTGATTATATTTTTTTTTTTTTTGTTTTTTTTTTTTAGTTTTTATGTTGTTTTTTTTTTTTTTTTTTTTTTTTGTTTTTTATTTTTTTTTTTTTTTTTTTGTTTTTTTTTTTGCCGTGCGCTCTGTCTCTGATCTCCCCGCGGGCAACGTCGACCGCGGCCCGGATTTCCCCGTGGAGTCGGGCGGTCGCCCGAACTCTGTCGGATTTCATGTTTCCTTTATTTATTTACCAGGCGTAAGCCAAGGGGTAAATAAAACCCGAAGAAAACGTACTCGGCAAGATTCTGACAGAGTGTCCCCCGGTGGGCGAGTGGTCGGGCACGCAGTGTCCTGGACAACTTCGCGCTGTGACATGTACTTCCCGAACCTGGCGGAGGACCACTCTGTCAGATATGTCTCGTGATTATTTTTTTTAAAGTTAACAAGTCCGGGGGTTGGCTTTGAAACACAATCGAAGGCCGAGCTCGGGGTGTGTGACCGGTGAACGGGTTCCGGAGCCCCGGATTTGTCCCGGCTGGTGCCGGGTCCCCTGGGGCCCGGGCCGGGGGGCTGGTGGGCCGCGTTTTTGGGTGTGGGTCTGGGGCTGGTGGTTCTGTGGGTTTCTGGTGGGCCTGGCCTGGGCTGGGAGGGCCTTGCCTGGGCAGGGAAGTCCTGGCCTGGGCAGCTGAGGGTCCTGCCTGGGCAGGCCTCTGCTGGGCAGGCCCTGGCTGGGAGGACCTTCCTGGGCAGTGAGGGGCTGGGCCTGGGTGGGGGCCTGGCCCCGGCAGGCCTCTGCTGGGCAGGCCTTGAGGCTGGGAGGCCTGGCCTGGGCAGTGAGACGGCCTGGCCTGGGGGGCCTGGCGCCTGTGGGGGCCTGGCGGGCAGGGCCTCTGCTGGCAGGCCTTGGCTGGAGGGCTGGCCTGGGCAGCGGGAGGGCCTGGCCTGGGCAGGGAGGGCCCTTGGCCTGGGCAGCGGAGGGCCTGCTGTGAGGCCTGGCCTGGGCAGGGAGGTCCTAGCCTGGACAGGCCTCCTGCTGGGCAGGCCTTGGGCCGTGGAGGCCCTTGCCTAGGGAAGGGAGGGCCTGGCTGGGCAGGAGGGCCTGGCCTGGGCTAGGGAGGTCCTAGCCTGGCCAGGCCTCTGCTGGGCAGGCTTGGCTGGGAGGGCTTGCCTGGGCAGGGAGGGCCTGGCCTGGGCAAGGGAGGGCCTGCCTGGGCCACGTGGGCCCTGGCCTGGGCAGGCCTCTGCTGGGTGCAGGCAACCCTCGTCGGACCCGACCTACCCTGGGTCAGACATGCACGTGTCATGTGGGGTGTGCTGGTGCTGGACCTGCTATTCATTTTACTTTACATTTTTTCCATTTCCTAAGAATTCCGCTGTGCTGTTCAGTACCTAAGCGAGCACACACACAACACACAACTGGGCCCCCGCAGAGGCCTCCCCTTGGCCGGTGGAAACTAGATTGCATGATGGGTGTCTGGTGGCTGCACCCTGCCGTTTTTTTTTCCCATTTTCTAAAATTCCGCACTGTGCTGTTCCGGCAGAAGCGACGCACCTCACACAACCCCCTTTTGGTACTGGCGCCCAGTCAGAGGCCCTCCCTTGGCTCGCCGGGTGGAAACTAGATTGCATGTGGGTGCTGTTTATTTATCAGCCTTTTTTTCTTTCTCTCTCTCCCGCCCATTTTCTAAAGCGGTATCCTACGACTGGTACTGATGGCCTCCCGTCTGGTGTCGCCCGTCTGTGGTGGCGCGCTCCGACCCAGTTTAATTATTTGTAGTTTATCTATCTTATTCATTATTACGTACTGCGAAACGAGATGCCAGAGCGCGTTAATTAAAATCAAGTCGCCCGAGAAGGAGAACGAAAAGCCCGCTTGAAGGGTAATTTAACCAGCGAGAGCGACACCCCAACCGCCCCCGGGGAGGAATTCATCGCTTTGCGAGCGGCCGGACAAACCCGGTGGGCATCACAGCGGTGCAGCACACACAGCGCGAAATGGTCCAGCGACCCCAGTAGGTGGCCGCGCCGTCCGCTCCGATAACACGCAAACCAAAGCGGCAACCGGGGAAGGGATTAAACGACCCGAGAAGGAATGAACGAAAAGCCCGCTTAAGAGGGAAATTTAACCAGCGAGCGACCCCCGCCCGGGGGCCGGAATCGTCGGCTCGCGGGGCGGGCGGGGTCTAGCCCAGTGGGATCAACAGCGGTGCACACAACACACGCGATGGTCAGGACCCCGTAGGTGGCGCGCTTCCGCTAGCGATTAAAAACGCAAATCCAAGCGACGCACGGGGGAAGCGGCATTAAACGACCCCGAGACAGGAGAAGGGGGGAGGGGGGGGAAAATTTAACGAGCTAAATGATCGAGCGCGGCGGAGGAACGCGAGCGGATCATCAAAACCCCGGTGGGAACTGAGCGGAAGGAGTGGGGACTGCCGCGCTGCACGCATTCGATTGACCGCGAACGAAGCGGATTTACGAAGCCGCACAAAGAAGCAAAGAAGAACACCGTTTAAGACGGGAAACAAACGAAAGGCAGGGAAGGGCAGCGAGACGACGGAGTGACCTGGTCGGACGGCGATCTCGCGCACGCCCGTCGTTGAACGCAACCCGTCCCGGGGTAGAAATGTAGGTCCAACTTGTAACTGTGTAGTGGGGCGCTGTGGGCTGTGCCGGTATGTGGAACCGACGTTGGGCAGGGCCCATGAGGACTTCCCAGCCACGCCCCGGTCCCGGGTGGATCACAAGGCGTTAGGACCGATGGTCAGGTGAAGGGAGGCCTGGTTAAGTGGTTTGTTTACAATTCTGTCCGGGCGTGTGTGGGTGTGGTGTTTTGGGTCAGTGCGCCTGGGAGTTGATTATTAGTGTTTTCAGAGTCCATGGAGCACACACGCCCCCAGGAAGAGGCAACCCTTCCGGCGGGCAGACAGAGTGTTGCGTGTGTGGGGTCAGCTGCTGGGAGTCTTTAATTGGTTATTAATTTACTATTGATTACAGTCTTGTACAGTCCATACAGTCCAGGGGAAGACAGCAACACTGCCCCCAGGAGAGAGGCCCCTTGGACCGGGCAGAGCAGAGTGTGCCTGTGTGTGGGTCAGCTGCTGGGGAGTCTATTATTGTTATTATTACTATTATTACTTCTTCGCCAATGCAGTCCGGGAAGACAGTGGACCACAAGCCCCAGGAGAGGCGACCTTTGGCCGGAGCAGAATCAAGAGTGGTCGCCTGTGGGGGGTCGCTGCTGGGAGTCCTATTATTTGTTATTATACTATTGAATTGCAGGTCTTGTCAGCCATCATCCACGGGGGAACAGCAGACACTCGCCCACCAGGAGAGCATACCTTTGGCCAGGCAGAACAGAGTGTGTGTGGTGTGTGTGCTGTTTGTGTGTGTGTGTGTGGTAGTGTGCTGTGTGTGTGTGTGTGTAGGGGGGGGGGACCTCAGCTGCTGGGAGTCCTATTATGTTGTTATTAAGACTATTATTCAGGTCTTGTCACCATCAGGTCAGGGGAAGACAGCAGACACTGCCCCCAGGAGCGGCCCCTTAGTGGCCAAGGCAAGAACAAGAGCTGTGAGTGTGTGGGTCAGCTTCTGGGTAAGTCTATTTATTGTTATTCATTTTCTTTCAGCAGTCAGTCCATGGGGGAAGACAGCAGACACTGGCTCCAGGAAGAGGCAATCCTTCTGGCCAGTGCAGACAGAGTGTGTGGTGTGGTGTGGTGTGTGTGTGTGTGTGTGTGTGTGTGTGTGTTTGTGGTAACCTCGTCTTAGAACAGCGGGCCTCACAGCATAGGACCGGCAGGGTGTGAGCGGTCCAAAGCCTCAATACGGCCGGTTTATTACTACTGCAATACGTTTACACTCAATCCGAACGTGTGTCAATACGTTCACGCAGGACACGCGTGGCACATCAGACGGGGGGTTGCATTCAGAGTCGTGGGTCCACGTGTCGCCGTCAGGCGGCCTCATGTGCGGGGTCTCGGTCTGCTGCGGTCGTCCTCTCTTCACTCGAGCTCTCCCTTGCTGGCGGCTGGTGGCCTACTTTTAACACCCTGGGTGTTTCCCGCCCAGGTGTTCCTCGTTTCACGCGATTGCGCTCTCGGAGGTTCGGGGGTTTGTCGCCGGCTGTTTGGCCACGGCGGTATAGTCCCGGCCTCGATTTCTCCGAAACAGGGGGCGTGGCACCGGGGGAATGCCTACCGTGTGTGTGTGTGTGTGTGTGTGTGTGTGTGTGTGGTGTGTGTGTGTGTGTGTGGGGGTCCAGCTCTGGAGTCTAATTATTGTTATTGAACATTTCTTTCAGCCATCACGTCCAGGGGAGACCAGCAGAACACTGGCCCCCAGGATGCGGCATCCTTTTTGACCAGGCAAGACAAGCGTGTGAGTGTGTGGGTCAGCTTCTGGGAAGTCACTATTATTGGCTATTACATGTTCTTTCGCATCAGTCCAGGGGAAGAACAGCAGACCACTGGCGCCCTACAGGAGAGGCATCCTTTGGCAGAGCAGATAGAGTGTGAAGTGTGTGTGGGTGTGTGTGTGTGGTGTTGTGTGTGTGTGGGGGGGGGGGGGTCCAGACTGCTGGGTAGTCTACTTACTTGTTATTATTTACCTTTATTAGTCACGTTCTTTCAGCCATAGTCCAGGGGAAGACAGCAGATACTGCCCCCAGCGAAGGCCAACCCTTTGGGCCGGGCAGACAAGAGTGTGTGTGTGGGGGTCAGCTTCTGGGAGTCTATTATTGTTATTCATATTCTTTCAGCAGTTCAGTCGCAGGGGGAAGACAGCAGACACATGCCCCAGGCGAGGCACCCTTTGGCCAGGCAGACAGAGTGTGCGGCAGTCACGGGAGCAGACGGCAGACACTTCACCCCCAGGGAGAGGCACCTATGTTGGCCCGGCAGACAGAGTGTGAGTGTGTGGGTCAGTGCTGGAAGTCCTATCTATTTGTTATTAAACTTAGTTATTCAGTTCTTTTCAAGCCATCCAGTCCAGGGGAAGACATGGAAACAGCCCCCAGGAGAGGCACCTTTGGGCCCTGGGCAGACAAGAGTGTGTGTGGGGGGGTCAGCTGCTGGGAGTACTATTATTGTTATTATTACTATTCATTCAGGTCTTTCAGCCATCAGCCCAGGGGGAAGACGCAGACCTGTCCCCCAGGAGAGGCCAATCCTTTGGCAGGCAGACAGAGTGTGCGGCAGTCCAGGGGGACAGAACCAGCGCAGACTGCTGCCCCAGGAGAGGCAATTTTGCCGGGCAGACGAGAGTGTGCACGTGTGTGGGTAGCTGCTGGGGCAGTCCGCTAATTATTGTTATTATCTATTATCAGGTCTTTCAGCCATCAGTCCAGGGGACAGACTAGCAAGACACTGCCCCAGGAGAGGCACCCTTTGGCGCGGTGCAGACAAGAGGGTGCGTGTGTGGGTCAGCTGCTGGAGTCTACTATGTGTTATTATTACTTATTATTCAGGGTCTTCAGCATCAGTTCCAGGGGAAGACAGCAGCACACTGCCCCCAGGAGAGGGCATCCTTTGGCCACGGCATGACAGAAGTGTGTGTGTGTTGTGTGTTGTGTGTGTGTGTGTGTGTGTGTGGTGTGTGTGGTGTCGTGTGTGGTGTGTGTGTGTGTGTGTGTGTTGTGTGTGTGTGGGTCAGCTGCTGGGAGTTATTATTGTTAATTAAATCTGCTTTATTCAGGGTCCTTTTCAGCATCAGTTCCCAGGGGGAAGACAGCAGACACTGCCCATGAGAGGCACTCTTTTGGCCAGGCAGACAAAGTGTGAGTGGTGGGTCGGCTTCTGGGGAGTTACTTATTGTATCATTTCTTTCAGCACAGGCGTCAGGGGGAAAGACAGCAGACCACTGGCCCGCAGGAGAGGCATCCTTTTGGCCAAGGCAGACATGAGTGTGTGTGTGTGTGTGTGTGTGTGTGTGTGTGTGATGTGTGTGTGTGTGTTGTGTGTGTGTGTGTGTGTGTGGTGGTGTGTGTTGTGGTGTGTGGGGGGGCGGTCAGCTGCTGGAGTCTATTTATTGTTATTCATTACTATTTTCACTTCTTTTCAGCCATCAGTCCAGGGGGATAAGACAGCAGACACTGGCCCAGGAAGAAGGCACCCTTTTTGGCCGTGCAGACAAGAGTGTGTGTGTGGGGGTCAGCTCTGGGAGTCTATTATGTTTTGTCATTTCTCAGCAGTCAGTCTAGGGGGAAGACAGCAGATCCTGCCGCCCAGGAGAGGCACCCTTTGGGCCAGGCAGACCCAGTTGTGCGTGTGGCTCCGGGGCCAGAGCCG
The DNA here is from genome assembly GCA_900291075.1 of Melanogrammus aeglefinus. Taxonomy (NCBI): domain Eukaryota; kingdom Metazoa; phylum Chordata; class Actinopteri; order Gadiformes; family Gadidae; genus Melanogrammus; species Melanogrammus aeglefinus. The sequence continues at coordinate 5,657 of OLKM01004832.1, read as the reverse complement.
CCCACTATTTTCCCCTCTCCCTCTGCTCTTTCAGGTAGCTGACCCCTCCGGCGATCTCCCGGCGGACACGGACACAGCACACAGAGCAGGAGAGAGAGAGAGAGAGAGATAGACAGCCCATGGATGCATCCTACCTATTCCTGGGGAGAAATAAAGAACAACTTGGCCCTTGAAAATGCCTCGACTGCGTCTCCCTCTCTGTTGATTGAACGATGTGAGAACGGGGTTAAAAGCCACCACCGGCAAATGGGTTAAAATGAAATAAAATGGTTATAGCAGTCCTGCGGAACGGGTCAAGTTAAATAGAAAGCCGAAATAAATCATCAGAAAACGGTTTATACATGAATAGAAGACACCCCTACCCACCGCCGAGGATATACGACGAAGACAAGCGAGGAATAACAGTCTGCTTACTGCAGAATATTACGTGGGGAAAGAAAACGCTCTGAAAACGGGTAATATGAAATATAAATTGGTTATAGCAGTCCTCGGGGACACGGTCAAGTTAAATAGAAAGCCGAAGAAATCATCAGACCACGGTAATGTATAATGAATAGAAAAGACACCGCTTACCACCGCCGAGGGAATAAGACGAAGACAAGAGAGAATAACAGTCTGCTTACTGCAGGAATAACAGGTCCATGCACTGGTCCGACCTCCCATGGTCCCGACCTGATTCCCCATTAGTTCGAACTCCCATTTGTTCCGACAATCGAGTAATGAGAAGTTCGAACTAATGGGAACTCTCATTAGTCTTCGAGTGGACTAATGCATCTGTAATCTAAAACAGACAGGTCGGATATTTGCGAGCTGCCAACTTGAAATTTAAAAATGTCCTTTTCACTGTACCAGTCTGTGTTTGAAATAAAACGGAGTAAAAAGCAGAGCACGCACTGACCAAGAGGTGAGGCACGCCACCAGATTGCGCATTTCCTCCGGCCCTCAGCTGTGGTGTAGCTCGTGTGTGTGTAGCCTGTGTGAATGGTGTGATTAATGCCCTGTTCAGCATTCTTCTGTTAAGATGAATTAACACAAATCTCCCACAGAGCGCGAGCCTGGCACAGAGAGTGCGCGCTCTGGCGCATCTGGCACAAATCGGTCTCTCTCTCTCTCTCTCTTCTCTCGCTCTCTATCTGCTTACGACTGTGATATATACAATGTTGCCAAGCATGGCACAGCACAGTTAAAACAAACTTCTTCAAGAGAGACGCATGCTCGCAATGAAAGCGTTTGTCCAGAAAAGTAGGATGACAGGTCGAACAACGAGCACCCGATTGGTTCGACCTCCTATTGTTCCGACTTGTGGTTGATTTTGCGTCGAGTAACGGGAGGTCGAACCAATGGGAGGTCAGGACCAATGGCATTTGTCGGACTAATGGGGAGGTGGGACCCAATGGGCAGTTCCCGAATAACCACGGGGAAAGAAACGCTGTCTGAAAACGTGGTTAAATGAAATACAAATGGTTATAAGCAGTCCTCGGGGAACGGGTCAAGTTAAATAGAAAGCCGAAAAGAAATCATCAGAAAACGTTATAATGAAATAGAAAGACCCGGTTAACCACCGACCGAGGAGTAGACGAAGACAAGGAAATAACAGTCTGCCTTACTGTACGGAATAACACTGGTGGGGGGGAAGAAACGCTCTGAAGACGGGTAAAGATGAAAATAAAAATGGTTACAGCAGTCCTCGGGGAAACGGGTCAAGTTAAAATAGAGAGCCCGAAAGAAATCATCAGAAAAACGGTTATAAATGATTAGAAAACCCCTACCACCGCCGAGTGATAGACGACCAGACAACGCGAGAAGTAACAGTCGGGCTCACTGTAGGAATAATACGGGGGACAAGGAAACGCTCGTGAACGCTACTGGTAACGATTGAAAATAAAATATATTGGTTATAGAGCAGTCCGTCTGGGAACGGGTTCAAGTTAAATAGATAAGAAACCGAAAGAAATCATCAAGAAAACGTTTATAATGAATAGAGAACGACCCCGTTACCCACCGCCGGAGAATAGACGAAGCACAAGGAGAATAAGCAGGTCGGGTCAGCTGTAAAACATGTATTTCCGCGACCCCTGGATTCCGTGTGTTTGTTTGTTTAGAGTACCAGGGGTGGTGCTGCTCGGTGACTCTGTGCGGTCTGGAGGCCGAGACGGGGGGCCTTTTCGGCTACTGCGGTCAGCGAGTTCGGTGACCGCAACGCAGGAATTCGAAATCCCAAGCGTTTTTTTCTGTCAGTCGACTTTTATTTAAGTACCATGAGGGCTCCATTTTAGAGTACCAGGGGAACAAATCTATATCTCAGTGGTCCACGAACACAAGAAAATATTACAGTCCGCTCACTGTAATTTTTTATGGAGCTTCGTGGAATACTAATTATGATACTGTGTCTGAAGGAACGTGATCTTTCCGTATATTAAGATAGAGTGTCCAGGAGTCACAACCACCAGACCCAGGGGTCCAGCAGTGTGGCCCCGGCGTCTGGTAGTCCCCGAGCAAGCCCAGACCACACGGTCCACGGCGCCCCCCACACACGCGACTAACAAGTGGTGTCCAGCAGGTGGGCCCCTGGTCTGGTATGTCCCCGACAACCAGACCAACGGGTCCATCGCGCGCGCCCTGAAGCCGAAAACGGGACGCTCACACACGGATTAAGTGGTCCAGCAGGTGGCCGCTGGCCCCCCGTCTGGTCTGTAGTCCCCCCGAGCACCGACGACCAACGGTCCACGCGCCCCCTTGAAGCCCGAAACGGGACCCACACACGGGACCAAGTGGGTCCAGCAGGTGCCCCCGGTCTGGTAGTCCCCCCAAGCAAACCAGACCACGGTTCGGCGCGCGCCCCTGAAGCGCGAACGGGACCTCAACAACGGACCCAAGTGGTCCAGCCAGCAGCTGGGCCCCCTGGTCTGGTAGTCCCCGAAGCAACCAGGACCACGCGCCCTGAGGCCGAAACGGGACCCTCACACACGGGACTAAGTGGTTATCACAGCAGGTGGCCCCCGGTCTGTGTAGTCCCCCCCAGCAACCAGACAAACCACGGGTCCCACGCGCGCCCCTGAGGCCGGAAACGGGACCTCACACACGGACTAAGGGTGGCAGCAGCGCCCCCCCTCGTCTGGTGGTCATGAAAAGGCCCTGGAGGGGCGGGATCACATGGCGTTGCCTGAGTCCGAAACGAACCCCTAGTCGGACAAGTGTTGCAGAGGTGGCCTCATGTCTGCGAGGATCTAACCTGGGGCTCCAGACTATGGGGGACTACTCGTCCCCTAAGGGCCGAAACGAGACCCCTAGTCGGACAAAGTGTTGCAAGCAGGTTGGCTCAGTCCTGGAGGTCTAAACCTGGGCTGCCAGACTAGGGGGACTTACTCGTCCCTTAAGCCGAAACGAGACCCCTGAGTCGGACAAAGTGTGTTGCAGCAGGTGGCCTCAGTCCTGAGTCTATACCTGGGCTCCAGACTAGGGGGACTACTCGTCCCCTAAGGCCGGAAACGGAGACCCCTAGTCGGACAAAAGTGGTGAAGCAGGTGGCCATCAGTCCGTGGAGTCTCACTGGGCTCCAGACTAGGGGGTACTACTCGTCCCTGAGGCCCGAAACGAAGAACCCCTAGTCGGACAAAGTAGTTGCAGCAGGTGGGCCTCAGTCCTGGAGGTCTCAAACCTGGGCTCCAGACTAGGGGGTCTACTCGTCCCCTGAGGCCGAAACGAGACCCCTAGTCGGACAAAGTAGTGCAGCAGGTGCCTCAGTCCTGGAGGGTCTAACCTGGGGCTTCCAGACTAGGGGCTACACTCAAGGGTCCGAGTCCGAAAAAGCGTTCCCCTATTTGGACAAAGTGTGGCAGCAGGGTGGCCTCAGTCCTGGAGGTCTGCTGCCTGGAGCTCCATAAGAGGGGCTACACTCGGGGTTCCCAGGCCGAGACGGACCCCTAGTCGGACAGAGCTGTCCAACGAGTCGCTGTTGGCCTGGATGTAACGAAATTCAAGCGGTTTTTGGCAAGTGATTCGAGTTTTTTAGAGTACCATTGGTACAAATCTATCCAGTGGTCACGAAAACAAGAAATATTACAGTCCGCTCCCGTAATTTTCATGGCTTTCGTTTAAATGCGTTTTTGATACTGTCTAGAGGACATAGCCCCATCCGTATTATAGGTCGGGGACAGTAGGTGCACGGTCAAAAGGTGGTCATGTTCCCAGCCCCTTGAGGATGGGACCCGCAGTGTGTCCGGATACTTTGGCGAGCGCCGACGGAAATGGAAATAGTGGTCCGCCTCAGTGAGGGCCCCAATGTGGCGTTGGTCCACAGGACAGGGTGCCTTCCGCCTCTTGGTGTTTGGTGCCGCCAGCAAAGCGAGTAGCCGAGTAGCCCCGTTCTGGTTGCGGTAAGTACATAGGTGTCCTACAAGAGCGTCCAGCGGTCTGGATGAGGTGACCCGAAGCACGGCGGGTGCGATCCGACTAATCCCTCGCGCCGTCTCCGAACGGCGCCTGCGCGCGTCGTACGATTCTGTCGAGCGACGCTGCGAGGGCGCCCGCATGAACGATTGCACAGTCACACCTTGAGTGTTCGAGTGCCCAGCCGGAGTGGTGGTTGGCCGGTTATTCTCCCTGATCAGCCGTCAGCGCGGTAGACGTGTGACGGGTTTCAGCCACATACGGTTGCGGCCCGCCTCGCACGACGCACCAAGAGCTGCAAAGCTCCCCGTCTCGCTATGGGGCCGTGGTTGTTGGTCGTTAGGTGCGGTTTGACGTCCCCATCCAAAGGCGTCCCACGGAAATCCTGGTTGATCCTGCCAGTAGCATATGCTTGTCTCAAAGTTTAAGCCATGCATGTATAAGTCCACACGGCTGGAAAAGTGAAACTGCGAATGGCTTAACCAGTTATGGCTCCTTTGATCGCTCTCCCGTGTATGGAGCGCCCAGGAAGATACTGAGAGAGACAAAAGGGAAGGGAGCCGATTGGCTGAAACCCCCGCTAGTATGTACGTGAGGTGGGCGCGGTCCAAGCGCTGTGAGTGTCAAAGTGAAGAAATTCAAGGGCGCGGGTTAAGGCAGCCCCGCCTACTGGGTCACTCGTGGATGATGTGTATAGGGAACTAAGCGTAAACCGGTGTGTAAGCTATTAAAGCGTCTGGTAATACACAATGAATGGGTGAACAGTTTTCATCCAATTCAACGAGTGACCGACACGATATAATACATACATTTGAACGCTGAAGTTGTTGCTGTGTTCTTGGCCTGACAAGGATTTCTCCGGCAAGAACAACGCTTGGCAACAACTGGGGGTGGTGAAACCCGGCGCGCGCCGGGCTAGGGTGCCGAACCCTCTGCCCTGGGTCTAACAGAGTTACAGCCTAGCGGCAGCGAGAGTTTTGATCTGCTACAAAGGGATGCCTCTCCACGAGTGCGCTGAGCCGGGCGCGAGGGGCTATACGCTCTCCACGCCCACGACGGTTCAGCCCGCGAGTCATGTGGGGAGTCCCCAAAGTAGCAGGAGAAACAGACTCACACGACAGAGTTTGGCTAAAGAGCGTTGGGCGGCGAGGTGGGCGTTGCGCGGCAGGTCATCCGACCGAGCCGGGGCGTCTGCTATTCTAAGTCCAATAGCTCTGCGGAAGAGGTCCATGAAGCGGCGGCACTTGGATCTATCCCCTGCCATGGGG
>OLKM01004831.1:0-19808 GCA_900291075.1 Melanogrammus aeglefinus | reverse complement strand
GTGAATGTGTGTCTGATCTTTAAGGTGGTTGATAGTTAGTGGTTAGTGGTCCCTAGCATTGTGTTCAACGACGTCAGTTCTATAGGGACGCGACGACTAGGTGGGCCAGGAAGTGGATTTTTCAAATGGGGTGTATATAAACCATTAACATTCTCAACTTGTTGTAACGATAATTGAAATAAAAAGTTTATGGTCTACTTAAGATAAGAAATAGTACAACAAATAAATTGGTGTATATATATAATATATTTAAATATTTAATTAATTAAATCAACACAAACTGGCTTTTAAACATGTGGACAATGCCTTGGCCCTTTTTTCTTTTCAAATGGGCCCTGCGTCAACGTCACTCACACTCGCAAACCACGTGGTTAGGCGGTTGTCACGTTAAAGGTACCGGCGAAAATTGTACCGGCCTAGACTCATCGTGTTTACATCCTGACAACATGTTTCCAAACGACGAAATAACATAATAACAGATAGCGATCGCTACTATTATGATAGATACGCGATAAAAAAAATGTTTATTAACTTAAATATCCTGTAATGTTATTGTAATTGTTTCATCGAAAACAATAAAAAAAATGCAACCTGCCCGAAACAAGCGATCGCGTTCAAATGACGTATGCTTTGCCCGCGTCAATACATTGTCATGCGCGTTCGCACCGTTTCGCGGCAAATTTTTTTATTTGTTTCGATTAAACAATTAAATAACAATAACAAATATAAAGTAAAAACAATGTTATCGCTTATCTAATCATCAATACAGATAGGCGATCCGCTATCTTAATATGTATTTTCGTCGTTTGGAAACATGTTTTTCGAGTGTAAACAAACGATGGACGTAGCCCGGTACAATTTTCGCCCCCGGTACAATTTTAAACGTGAAAAACACCGCCTTAACCAACGTGGATTTGCCCGAGAATGACGTGACGTTGACGCAGCCCTTGAAAGAAGGCCAAAGGCATGTCAAAACATGGTTTAAAGCCGTTTTGTATTAATTAATTAAATATAAAATATTATAATAAAATTATAACAATTATTCGTTGCTAATATTCTATCTATAAGTAGAACCATAAAACTTTATTCAATTATCTTATAACAAATCGTATCTGGACCATTGAAGAATTCCACTTCCTGCCCACAAACTAGAAATCGTCGCGTCCCAGGCAACCTGACGTCGTTGAAACATGCTAGGAGAGAACCATCAAAACTAACTATCAAACTAAAGAATCAGACCATTCACTGACTGAAGATTTGCAAGAAAAGTATATTTCCTTCGCCTAGAAATGGTATATTAGAAACACGTTTTAATGGTGTGATCTGTAGGAGGTGATATTTGTATATATATATATATATATATATATATATATATATATATATATATAATATATAATATATATATATTGGCAATATACGTAACCAATTCCCCCAAATGCTGGGAGAACGTATCTACCCCTGTTGGTGCTATTCCTCCATTCATTTAGATGGGCGGAAGAAAATGTTTATAGGCATTTGTGGTTGTGCATAAACATAACTAGGTCGCACTGTACTATCTGCGCACACCCTTTCTGAAGGCTCTCTCCTCTCTCGCCCTCTCTCTCTTTGTCCTCCCTCTCTCTCTTTCTCTCTCGTATCGTTTTGTGGAGCACGTTAATTGTCTGAGAACACTCCCACTCAAAATGCATTGGTTTACATTTCGTTCTTTGGAGCATGGTTATTTTTATTTATTTTCAGCTTTTGAGGAGGTGCTTCAAAGATGCAAATTTTTCGTCAGAAATCGAAGCCGAAGTCACTGACCGTTCGTCAAAAATCGACGCTCTCGGAGTGAGAATGTGTTGTCTCAGCATGATGTAGCCTATGTCTTCCGTCATTGATCAATATGAGGACATTTTAACCACGATGGTTGAATTAAAATCGGAGGGAGACAGCAAATGCAGCTCGAAAGCGACCTCCCACACAAGAGCAATGGAATCATTTGATTTTATTGTGACGTGTTTGATCAGTGCATTTCTGCTGCGCATGTATTTTTGGAATTTTTAATTGCTGCAATAAATTATGTTGTTGTTGACTTCTAACATCTATCTTTGCTGTTCTTCTAAATATTGAGTCGAGTAGGCCTAATATATCGGCGGTAACAACTGTTTGCGAAGTGGCTCAAGCTGGGCATTCCGTGGTATTGGATGTATTTTAATGAAACGCATCCAATACAAGGAATGTCCGCTGGTGACGCCACTGAGGCTATAGTAGGCCAGAGATGCTTTATAGCGTCCTACGAGTATCCTGGAGTCCTCGTTAGCTACGAGCGTTTTGACGACGTTCGTTACCAACGATGCTTTCGGGAAACGGTGTTAAAACTGTGTGATGCTCGTACGACGCACTTGATGCCCCTTTTCCACTGCAAAAATAGTCCCGACTCTACTCGGTGCGGTTAGTGCAGCCCTACACTACACGGCACGATACCAGTAAATTTTCGCTTTTCCACACAAAACCGTGGCCTGGAACTGGGCGGAGTCGGAGGGCGGAGTCGGAGGTGTTCCGCGTTGATCCGTTCAGGTCCCTCTGTACGCGATCCTCGGACACCACTCACAGAAAGGTCTGAACCTCGCTCATCGACCAAGGGTTGGTTCTTCTTCTTATGTCTTCCATTTTTCTTATCGTTTTGTCGTTGTTGCTCTCGTAGTTGTGTTTTCATACATGACAGGTGAATGTTTAAAGACCCCAGCGCTTCGTCGCACATATGACGTCATTTCATCTAACCAATCAGTGGACAGCACTGTTCACGTGACATTAAGGCCCCCGACTCGTACCGGCTAGACCTACCTCTGAAACAGGTACGAAACAGGTACTGAAAACCGTAACGGGGTCCCGCCTCCAATCCGCAGTGGAAAAGCTCTCAAATCAAGGGTAGAGTCGTGCAGAGCCGTGTCGTACCGTTGCGAAAACGCGCAGTGGAAAAGGGGCATTAATGATCCACTTAGGCTAACAATGCTTTCGTAACGTAGACACACAGACACACAAGACACAAGCACACACAGACACAAGCACACAAACACATACACACACACACACACACATATAGGCCTACACACACACCAGTGGCGTAACATGGTGATATGCCAAGGTGCAAATATTTATTTTGGGCCCCTGGACAGGACTTCCAAGCATTATGCGTCTCTTGAGCTCTCTTGTTGACTCGCATTGATTCTGTGGGATTGCGCTTGCCTCTCACTTGGCTCAGCTCGGAGAATCCTGCGCTCTGGGCTTCGGTTTGTCCCCTTTATCTTCCACATTTTGGTAGGAGCGTGGATTCCAATAAAGGCTTGTGTAACGGGTTTCCAATGAGTGAGTGCAGGCAGAGTTGTCGTCCCTCAGCGTCCCTCAGCGGGAGATCGGTTTATTGTCTTTAATGCAGAACAAAAACACTTAAACTATAACAGAGGGTCTTCCTGTGATCTCCACTCGTCATGGATCTCTCTGGTCCGTTCTCTCCTGGAATCCTTCACCTACTACAGCACAAAGCAGGCACATAAGTACAAACACTCCCTGATTGCCCTGAGTGCTGCCACCTGCTCGCACTCAGGTCCAATCCCCCAGCCAATCCGGTGTGCTCCCTACCTGCCCATACTCCCCCTGCAGGCCAGACGTCGCACGTCCCCCCACAGCTTGTTAAACAACACAATTCATTCTCAGACTCAAGAGGGCCTGATCCAACGGAGGAGGTTGAGCCCCGCCAGCGCCGGGGACAGCGCCCTCTCCGCGGACAGGTAGTCCGAGGGAGGTATGTGCCGCTTTGCGCGGCGGCGCGGGAGCGCGCATCGAGCGTACCCGGGCAATCACGGACATTGGGAGCACCCGGGGAAGGGAGACGGCGGGTTCTTAAGGGCCGAGCGCGCACCAGTCGGGGGACAGAATCCTGAACCGGTTTTACTGGCCGGGGGTGAAGAGGAATGTACAGGATTACTGCCGGGCATGCCCCGAATGCCAACACACCGCCCCGAGACCCTCCGTACGGAACCCCCTTATACCGATGCCACTGATAGAAGTCCCATTTGACCGGCTGGGTCTAGACGTAGTAGACCCCTCCCCAGGACTAGTCGAGGCCACTGCTACATCTTAGTTATGGTGGATTACGCCACTCGCTACCCAGAGGCAGTTCCTCTCCATGCCGCCACAGCCAAGGCGGTGGCAAGGGAACTAATGGTTTTATTCAGCCGGGTGGGGATAGTCCGAGAGATCCTGACAGATCAAGGAACCTGCTTTATGTCCCGGGTTTTAAAAGACCTCACCAGTCTGTTGCAGATCCGCCACCTCTGGACCTCCGTCTACCACCCCCAAACTGACGGGTTGGTGGAGAGATTCAACAAACCCTGAAGTCCATGCTGAAGAAGGTCATGCAAGTAGACGGGAAAAACTGGGACCAGCTGCTTCCGCATGTCGCTATCCGAGAGGTGCCCCAGGCTTCCACGGGATTCTCGCCCTTCGAGCTCCTCTACGGCCGGCGACCAAGAGGTGCTGGACTGTCCTAGCGTCCCCGGCACCTACGATGCTGCATCGAGTCTCCGTGCCACACTGGACACAGCGGTCCCTAGCTAGACATCACATCGGTCGGACCGATGCAGTCGGCAGCACGGTCAACTCACGACGGGTGCGAGACTACCGGGCGGAACCGGGAAGACGCAAGGCCGTCCAGGTCTACTACATTAACCTGCTGAAGCTGTCGGGGGTTTCCACCCCCGAGTCGCGGGTTGCCACCCCTGACAGCTTCAGCCCCGTGAGAACCAGCCCTCTTGTCCCTGTCTGCCCGATTACCCCTGCCCGAGGTACCAGTGGGGGAGCAGCTGAGCCCAAGCCAGACCCACGACATGAAGGAAGTGGTCCTCCTGCACCTCAACGTCTTCTCTGAGCGGCCCGGGAGGACCGCGACCGTCAACCATGACATCAGGACTGAACCGGGAGTCCGAGTCCGACTCCGGCCCTACCGCATTCCGGAGGCACACCGAGCCGCCATCCGAGCAGAAGTCACAAGCATGCTGCAGATGGGGGTCATCGAGGAGTCCCACAGCGCCTGGTCCAGCCTGGTAGTCCTGGTCCCCAAACCAGATGGAACATACCGCTTCTGCAACGACTTCCGGAAACTGAACGAAGTGTCGGCCTTTGCGCCTACCCCATGCCCCGCATAGACGAACTGACAGAGCGGCTGGGGCCGGCCCGGCACATTACCACCCTGGACCTAATGAAGGGATATTGGCAGGTCCCCCTCACCCAGTGGGCCCGGGAGAAGACAGCATTCGCCACCCCCGACGGGCTGTACCAGTACACGGTTCTCCCGCTCAGGGTGCAATGGGGCACCCACAACCTTCCAGCGGATGATGGACCGGGTCCTACGGACCCAAAGGGAATACGCCGCCGCCTACATCGACGACATCGTCGTCCATAGCAGCACCTGGGACCTGCACCTACACCACCTCCATGCCGTCTTGGGAGCGCTCAGAGCCGCCGACCTCACGGCCAACCCCAAGAAGTGCCGCCTGGGCCTCGAAGAGGCGTCCTACCTGGGCTACCGAGTGGGGAGGGGCAGCGTGAAGCCGCAAGAGGAGAAGGTGCAGACCATCCGGACCTGGCCCCGGCCGAGGACGAAGAAGCAGGTGAAGTCATTCCTGGGACTCGTGGGGTACTACCAACGCTTCATCCCTGCGTTTGTGATCCTGGCCAGCCCCCTTCACGAGTTGACGCTGAGGGCTCTGCCCGACCGGGTCGAGTGGACGGAGAAGGTCGAGGAGGCGTTCTCATGCCTCCGACGGGCCCTCTGCACCGAGCCCCTCCTGATTATCCCGGACTTCAACCTCCCCTTCGTCGTCCACACCGACGCGTACGAGGTGGGGCTGGAAGCAGTCTTTTCCCTGGTCCGGTCGGGCGAGGAGCACCCGGTGACCTATATCAGCCGGAAACTCCTGGCCAGCGAGAAAGCCTACTCGACCGTGGAGAAGGAGGCGCTGGCAATAAAGTGGACCCTGGAGAAGCTCCGCTACTACCTCCTCGGACGCACCTTCACCCTGATCACAGACCACGCCCCCCTGAAGTGGATGGCCACGGCCAAGGATACCAACGCCCGGGTGATGCGCTGGTTCCTGGCCCTGCAGGATTACCACTTCCAGGTGGTCCACCGGCCCGGACGCGCACATGCCACGCAGACGACGCACTGTCCCGGAGGGACGCCTGCCTAGGCCTAACCCGGGGGGTCCCCGACTTGCAGCTGAGGGTGGGGGTGTGTGGCAACCCCGATCCAACGGAGGAGGTCGAGTCCCGCCAGCGCCGAGGACAGTGCCCTCTCCGCGGACAGGTAGTCCGAGGGAGGTATGTGCCGCTCGGCACGGCGGCGCGGGAGCGCACATCGAGCGCACCCGGGCAATCACGGACATTGGGAGCACCCGGGGGAGGGAGACGGCAGGTTCTTAAGGACCGAGCACGCACCAGTCGCGGAACGCGGCCGAGTTGGAGAGACGCGGTAGGGGGAGATTACCCGGGACCATGCTATCACTGTCACGCCTCTCCCCAGGACTGAGCAGCCGAAGGCGTGAGGGATTAAGACGCCGACCCCACAGCCGGACCAGACCCGGAGCGGTTCCCTTTTTTCCCCATACAAGGAAGAACCTAAAACCGTTTTTGCACGTGTGGTAAACGCAATAAAAAACTGTTGACCCACAACCCTGTTTGGTGCGTCTCCTTCGGGAATTCCAGCCGCCGACGGTCGGAGTTGTCACAGTATGCATGTGCGTGTGTGTGTGTGTGTGTGTGTTTGTGCTCGTGTCTGTATGGGCGTGTTTGTGTGCGTGCCTGCTTGCGTGCGTGTGTGTTTTTATTTGTGCCTGTCTGCATTTGTGTGTGTATGTGTGCCTGCATGCCTGCCAGTGTGTGTGTGCCTTTGTGTGTGCATGCTTGCATGCATTCATGTGTGTTTGTGTGTGTGTGTGTGTGCCTGCGCATTAGTGTGTGACGTGTTTATGTACACATGTGTGTGTGCGTGCCTGCATACGTGCCTTTGTGTGAATTGAACAGCAGCTTAACCAGTCTAAAAATCACCACAGTGCCTAAAAACCATCAACGTCATTCTTGTTAAGTAAAAGGAAAAAGCTCGGACACGAGAAGTTAACGGAGCCGTGCACTAGGCCCTCTCGAATGCCGGGCCGAAATAACATTTGATTCACTTCGACTCCTTTCAGCTGCCCACCCCTCCTTCTCCAGCAAAAAATAATAACTAGTCTAATAAAACGCTTGAGGTAGCGTTTTGAAAAGAGAAAACTTACATTTTTTGACCTGCTAGAAATTCTTCTATGATGCTTGAGAGAGAGCTTTGTCTTGACAATGTGCATTTATTATGCAACTTCTTTTGTCTCTGAAACAAAAGGCTTTATTATTATTATTTCCTGATTGAAGATTTTCATATTGATGATTTGAATTTCAAACATCTGCATATCTTTTAAGTTATATTAACAGTTATGCAGGTAGGCCTTAGGGCTCTTTTGAGACTTAAGTCATCCTTCATGACGGATAAATGTGTTCACTTAGTGTCACTACACCACAAAAAGGCTACATGGCTACATACTGTATTGTCAGTACACAGATACTGAGTACAAGTTCTGTTTGCTGTTTCTTGCAGGTCATGAATTTGGTGAGGAGTGTAGCTGGCTGGCTGCGGACGAGGAAGTAGGGCCATATATAGGCCTACATGTGCACACGTATATGAGAATGCATATCTATTCAGACCTCTAATTCCTGTCTTAGACTTTTTCACACAGCTATATATAAAAAATAAAAAAAATTGATTCTCTATTTATGGTTTCATAATGACTGAGTCACCGTTAAAACAAATGTCTCAGCTCTAATGCTGTTACTGTCTGTAATATGTTTCTTCTGAGATTTTTTGTCAGGATATTTTTGTTATTATTTTCCGAGTCTGGTTTTAACTAATGCTGGGCTTACACCAAAATGTTTTACAGTCACAGACTAAAAACTGAAAGGGTAGCATGAGGGTTCTTCCCGTTAGTCTCGTCCCACCCCTAGTCATGGTAACTTTTGTTGTGATTTGACGCTATAATAAATAAAGACTGTTGGTTGATTGCTAGCTGTCAATTTTAGTAGGCCTACTTGAGTTCATAGTTACGTGCTTTATTTGTTAACCGCTATCAAGGTATATGACACACCTTTGTAGTATGCATGAGAGGAGATGCTGCGAGATTTGTGGACTTCTATGTAGTGTCTGCTGATAATGGAGTGGGCTGGTCTGGACAGAAAATGCCAGGGCTGAATTTTTGTCACAGTCCACCCCTGGGGGTGGGGGCATTAAGGGGTGGGAATGGACTGATATTTTAGGACTTCCCGTAAATTCGACTTCTCATAGGACTAGGAGGGCGGCGGTGGTCCGCCGGCACGTAGCCCTCTGCTATCCCACACGCATCACAAATAGCTCATTACTATTGCAAACGCCTTTTCCAATGTAGGCTACTAAGAGAATCTGTACATCTTCATCCCTGTGAAATCTTGCTCATCTAAAAAACATTTACTCAAAGCAAGCCTGCCTGGCTTCTGCATGCAGGGGGGGGGGGGGGGGGGGTGGACCTTTGTTTTTGGACTTCCCGTAAATTCGACTTCTCAAAGGGACTAGGGAGAAGGCAGTGGTCTGCCTGATCTCTGGGGTCCATGGCACTGGTCCGACCTCCCATTGGTCCGACCTCCCATTAGTTCGACCTCCCATTGGTCCGACCTCCCATTAGTTCGAACTCCCATTAGTTCGAACTCCCATTGTTCCGACAATCGGAGTAATGAGAGTTCGAACTAATGGGAGGTCCTCATTAGTTCGAACTGGACTGATGCATCTGTAATCTAAACAGACAGGTCGGATATTTGAGAGCTGCCAACTTGAAATTTAAAAAATGTCCTTTCACTGTACAGTCTGTGTTTGAAATAAAACGCACGCACTGACCAGGTTGAGCACGCCACCAGATGCGCATTTCTCCGGCCCCTCCAGCTGTGTGTCTGTGGGTTAGCTCGTGTGTGTGTAGCCTGTGTGAATGTGTGCATTAATCCCTCTGTTCAGCATCCTCTGTTAAGATGAATAACGCAAATCTCCCCACAGAGCGCGAGCCTGGCACAGAGGTGCGCGCTCTGGCGCATCTGGCACAATCGGTTAACGGCACCGAGAGGAAACTGGCTCCGCTCCGCTCCGTCCGTGTGTGTGTGTGATGTGCGTTTCCGAGAGCTCTTTCTCTCTCTTTCTTTCTCTCTCTCTCCCTCTCTCTCTCTGCTTTATTGGCACGACTGTGATGTACAATGTTGCCAAAGCATTGGGACAGCAGAGTTAAAACAAACTCTCAGAGAGAGAGAGACAGAGAGAGAGAGAGACGCATGCTCGCAATGAAAGCGCTTGTCAGAAAGTAGGGATGACAGGTCGAACTAACGGGATCACCCATTGGTTCGACCTCCTATTGGTCCGACTTGTGGTTGATTTTGTCGGAGTAACGGGAGGTCGAACCAATGGGAGGTCGGACCAGTGGGTATTTTGTCGGAGTAACGGGAGGTCGAACCAATGGGAGGTCGGACCAATGGGCATTTTGTCGGACTAATGGGAGGTCGGACCAATGGGTGGTCGGACCAATGGGCAGTTCCCGATCTCTGTGGGAGTGGCTGGATAGTTGGGGTATAAACAGCCTGATTAAAGTGGTTTGTGTGCGTCATACTCTGAGCAGCTACCTCCTGTGGCTGGACTCTGGTTGGTGTGTTCCGCAGAAAGCAGCATCATGGCACCTGTCCTGCTATGCGTGCTGGTTTGGACAGCGTTTGCCTGGTCTCCAACCCGCGCCCACCTCAACGAAACGTAAGTATGCACTCTTAAGGCAGGTCCGTGGATCTGGGTTTATGCAGCAACGTTAGAAACACACGTAGCGATATAAGATATTTCGTTTCAAAATCCTTCACGGGGCAACACTGGCGGATCTGGGACATCGACATGGGGTGGCAAAAGGTCTCGGCAAGGGGGCATGAGACGACCGTAGCCTACTTGGGAAGAATCCTTTTACGTAGGACACACACTTCCATCCACCAAATTACATTTGGTTCAGAAATGAATAAAATATTAGATAACAAGGTAACAAGCTTTGATACTCAAGGATACAAGAAACATCACCTGTGCCACAGAGCAAGGCTTCTTATTGTAACTGAAATAGAACAGAATTTGGCCAGTTTTTTACCTCTGGTTTTTGAGAGCCCTGCCAGTCGAAGCCCACTGACTGAGTTTGTGGACTTGCCCCAAACTGCCCAAGATTAATACTATCAATTTGCATGTATAACCTAGGTCACTCATCCTTGTACTGATGGGCTGGTTTTTGGTTATTTTGTCATAAAAGACTATGTCCATGTATAGGTCAAAGACACAACCTATCTCCATCAACAGCACCTCCCTCCTATCTTTAGCCAGAAAAATAATATCAGGGGTGTTAGGAATGTTTTTGAACACATCATTAGTACTGTTGAACCAATCTGCCATTACACGGTAAAATTTGAGTGTTTTTCCTTTACATTGCTTGCAATCAAGTCCACCAAGAGATATGCTTTTGGTTATACCAGGGTGTAAAAGGTTTGCCAGACAGAAATAACAATGTCAAGAATAGTTGGTACAATTAATACAAAGACCAAAAAATCTAAGCGCACGAACATATCCAATAATCTAGTTATATTTCATGCGTAAACAATCAGTTGTAATATTCATCAGATGGGAGAATGCATGAAGAGAAATCCCGTTAATATTGACCACCGACATCACGATCCCCGCTCCTCCTCCTCTCGTCAGCATCTACGCCGTGACTGTGAGCTCCAGGGTGACCGGAGGGGCATCTGAGACGCTGTGCGCCCACGTCCTCTCCCCCCCGGAGCCGCTGGCCCTCAGGGTGACTCTGGAGGCGCAGTCCGGGAGCACCGTCATCCTGGAGGAGACGGTTTCCACGGATTACTACGGCTGCTCCACCTTTCAGGTCTGCTCTTCTCGTAGAGAACCAACAAATGACTTCATTATTTAAACTAATTTCAACGGAGCAGGGTTTTATCCAAAGTCCCATTCAAAATTAGTAGTCTAGACCAGCGGTTTTCAATAGGTGAGGCGCGCCTCCCCTGGGGGGAGCCAAAGGGGAGGCGCGACACACGACATGCACAAAGAAGAAAAACGCATTTGTATGCAGCTCTATCGGTAATTGTGCGTGCGTGTATTACTTTTAAAATGCATTCCTTGTCCCAAGTCAATAGGAGTCAACATTAGGGGAGGAGACAGGACCCACCAAAAAACGTTGGGAAATTGATCTTGAATGCGTTTCTGGTTGTCTGTGGAGAGCGAGTTCCCCCAGATCTCCACTAGGGCTATGGAAGTCGTAATCCCCTTTACCTCCACGTACTTGTGTGAGTGTGGGTTTTCACCACTGACCGTGATTAAAAACAAATAGAGGTCAAGGCTGCAGGTGGAGGACGACTTGCGTATATTTCTCTCTGCACTGCAGCCCCGCATCGAACACCTCTGCGCATCAAAAGCGAGGCCTCATTGTTCCCACTGATATGGACGATTCAATCGAAAGTCAACGTTGTGTTGTCTTGAATCCATGAATTGGTTGGGCCATAGGGTTGATGCCGCTCGTAGCGCAAATTATGTGAATTTGGTGTATTTTGTTTGTTGGTTAAATTCAGAGGCGTCAAAAGTATTCACAGTCGTTACTTAAGTAGAAGTATAGATACTAGGGTATAAAAAGACTTCTGTAGAAGTTGAAGTATCAACTCAAGCTTTTTACTTAAGTATAAGTATAAAAGTACTGGTTTCAAAACTACTTAAAGTATTAAAGTAAAAGTAATGTAAGGGGGAAAAAAATGCCATTAAGGACAAAAACTTAGGCCCCGCCACAGGGGCCTATAGAATTAGAATTAGAATCAGCTTTTTGGCCATGTATGCGCACACATACAAGGAATTCGGTCTCTGCATTTATCCCATCCGTGAATGTGTGACACACACATCACACTGCTATGGCACTGCCCAAATTCCCCCCATTATTTTTTTCTAAAGGCCATTTAATGACTATAATGTTAATGTAGAAAAAATTGGGATGCACCTGTTTCAGACACATTTATGCCCATTGAAAATGAACGCATATTAGTACAATGCAAATACATTAAAGAACCATATATGTGTACTACGGAGCATTGTGTTTCATGGAGTGGAAGATATGATGAATAGTTCCCTGTAAGTATTGTAATGGTGCAAAAAGTCATACATAAGTTTGCTATTTCCTAGCTGGAATGTGGCGCGATTTATGTCGTGTCAGAAAATGTAGACTGGCCCTGGTCATGTGCAGGCACGATTGATCGCTTATAAAACCAATAGGGTGTCAGAATTGGTATATATGTTTCTTTTCTTATCCAACCACAATCAAATTCACTCTATCCGATGGCACAAGCCGAAAATAGGAGTAACAAGGTCATTTTTAAATAGTAAGGGGTAGAAAGTACAGATAAGTGTGTGAAAATGTAAGGAGTAGAAGTAAAAAGTAGGCTGAAAAATATTTACTCTAGTAAAGTACAGATACCCAAAATTTCTACTTAAATAAGGTAACAAAGTATTTGTACTTAGTTACTTGACACCTCTGGTTAAATTTGAGATTGTACGTGGCGGAAATCGTTAACGAATTTCATGAAAATATGTGAATCTGTTCGATCTGATAACTTGCCGTTGTCGTTCATTGATCAGAGAGCTGTCCATTGTGTCGATTCTTTTCGAGACGATGTGCATCTCCTTCAAATGTGCACTTAAAGCCCAGACACACAGCACCGATTTCAGCCGTCGGGTTTCGTCGGTTGTAGCTTTGGTGCCGATTACACATGTTAAGCATTCGTTACACATGTTAAGCATGTTCTGTTGACTTGTGGATAGGCCTACTGATGTTCAGTCATTTTAAAAGTAGCCTCAATTAGGCCTGCATGAAGTTGGAAATGATTTGCTGTTGCAAAGAATCGTTTATGAATGCACTTTTAAAAAAGTTGTGGAAATAAAATGAATGACATTACATTTGATTAGTTATTGAAAATCATCAATGCCTGGAACACACAAAAGATGGCATTTACTGAAGAGGCGTGTGTGGGTTAGGTCAGGTGGACGGGATACATTTTTTTGAGGGGGGGCTCGGCTGTCCTTACCTACTCTAAGGGGAGGCTCACATTCACCCAATTTGAAAAACCCCTGGATGTCTTTAGACCACCAGTACTCATCTGTCCCCATCATCTAACCAATGTAATTGTAACTACTAAAACGTAATTAGATACACCATGTTTAAGAGTAACTACAATGTTTGGGGTTCCCTGGCTCTTCAATGTTACATCATGTTGCGTTGTATGGGAGAAGTTAGGGTTACCAGTACCAGTACATGAGCCCAGTATGGGGCCGGCGTCCAGGTACTGGTGTCGGGGCGTCCGTCATCAGAATGTATCACCATCGTTGTTGTACCTCAAAGCTACGTTGAGCCCTTGATGATGGGGCGGGTGGTGTTGCAGGTTCCCCCTGTGACCAGCAGCACGGTGGCCACGGTCAATGTGACCATCCAGGGCGAGAGAGCCGTCATGAGCAAGGAGACCAAGGTCCTCATTGCCCCTCCCGCCTTCCTTCATGTGATCGTGACGGACAAGCCGCTCTACAAGCCTGGACAGACTGGTACACATGTGCTCACCCCGTCACAAGCCTCCACCCTACAGGGAGAGGGAAACGCTGTATTGCAGTAGTCACAAATTTTGCTCTGCATTTTTTGTTTACTGCAATAAAAAGGTTGGATCAAAGCATAGGCTTTTGGGCATCCGTGAACCTCAAAATTATATTTGTGTTCTCACGCTGTTGTGAAAGGAAAACCAAACAGTCTGTTTGAGCTAGTCCCCGTCTGTCATCAATACATAGGCAATGCCACTTCTGGCAGACTCTTATTCTTTCATATGGTGTGTGGTTGCTGGTCAGCCTTTCACCGTCTCCACCCAAAACTACCTGAGCATGATAAGAACTGTTGTTTATTTAACAGGAATTTTGGACCTGGAATAATCCATATCACTTAGCGACCCACTACATCATGTTTAATCTGAAATACTTTTTAAGGGGAACTTTGGACCAGGATTAATCCATATCACTTAGCGACCCACTACATCATGTTTAATATGAAAGGCCTTTAAGGGGAATTTTGGAGCAGGATTAATCCATATCACTTAGTAACCCATTGCATCATGTTTCATCTGAAAGGCCTTTAAGGGGAACTTTGGACCAAGATTAATTCCATATTGCTTATGCCCTTTTTCCACCGACAGTACTGTAAACTCAATTTGCCACGACTCGTTCTGCCTTTCCTTGCGTTTCGATCGCCAGAATTAGTTACCTGGTACCTGGTAGTTTTTCAGTCTCACCTCCGTCAAGGTTCTAAGAGAGCTGGTCTGACACTTTTGTGCGTCGTAAACAGGCTGATGGCCACTGATTGGCCAGAGTAACGTCACTGGACGAATAATGACGCATATATGTAATAACATAACATCCGGCATCTTTAAATACTAGCAGCAGCGTTCAGTAAAAAATAGTGATGATTATTGAACATGGCAGGATTAGCGCGCAAGAACACGCCTAGGACGTGACAGAGGTGGAGTGCATAACTATCCTGTGCATAACCCTGTCTGATAATGTGTCAGGTGGTCGCGTATATGTCGCAGTTTCATGCATGCGTGCTATGACAACCTTTATAATGTGTCCATGATGACGACCCGCCCACGTTAAAGAGATACAGATGGAAACACAATGTGCCTGGAACCAAACAAAGTTGTGCCACGCTAAGTAATGGCGATAATAATCTCGTTATTCGCGACTTACTATAGCGAATAACGAGATTACTAACCTGAAGGCGGACATCAGAAGGCTCTCCGCCGAGCTGATAAGCAAAGAGTCCCTGTTGGCCAGCTTTATTGACTTGGCTGCCAACCAGAACCAGAGGATTGCTTCCTTGAATGCAGCCAACCAGGACACTGTTAGCTGGGACTCCTCTGCCCATCCTCGACCTTCCTCCTACTCCACTCCCGACCATCATCCCACATGGACAGAAGTGGTCGTCCGAGGGCGAAAGAGAGACCCGGACAGGGCTCCACCTCCTCGCCTGAGCCTCTCCAACCATTACGCGGCCCTGCCAGGCGACACTCCTGCTCCACCAGCCGATGCCTCTACTCTTCTAACGCACTCCAAACCAGGCACATCCCCGAGTTTGACGCCTGCAGACACTGCTGCTCCACAGCCACAGGTGGCAAACAGTGCAGGGGAGACCTGTTACACAGATGTGGGTCAAACTCTACACTGTGAACCGCGTACGGAAGACCTCCGCCTCCCGCCGCAGGATCGTAAAGGAGGCCGTGCTGAGACGCTCCGGCAGACATCCCCCTTCGGCCCTGGCGGTTACCCATCCCCCTGGTCCCTATGCAGCTGGCTCTCCTCCCCACTCGTCCGCCCGGTCCCGCAGTGTGGATCCCACGCCCAGCCGGGTGGAGAGCCGTGAGCTCTAACATTCACCACACCCTCTGGTTTCCCCCACCACCTTCATAGTGGGTGACGGCATCACCAGGAATATCCATTTTTCCATTGCCACTACACGCTGCTTTCCTGGAGCCAAAGTCACATCCATCCTGGACAAACTTCCAGAGCTTATTCATTCCCTTCCGCCCTCCATACATCGAGTGATAGTCCACACAGGCTACAATGATATGGCCCGTCGACAAACTGAGCTGACAAAGCGGGATTTTTAACGACCTCTTCTCTTTCTTAAAACACTGCGGAAAGTTAGTTTTTATCAGTGGTCCCCTGCTAACCATGTCCCAACGCCAAGAGCGGTTTAGCAGACTCCTAAATCTCAATACATGGCTCCAGTCCACTTGCAAAATTCGTAACTTCGCTTTTATCGATAACTTCAATCTGTTCTGGAACCGCACTTCTCTCTATAGCACTAATGGAATCCACCCAAACACTTTGGGCAGCTTGGTACTAGCTGCAAACATACAGCATGCCGTACAATCTGCTCCACACAATGGTCCTCATAGTTGACTGTTTTCAAATGACACATTCCCTATACAGACCATTATTACCGACAGCGCCTGCCATCCACCTCGCACATCTAGCCTGCTCACTAGGAGGGGAGGAAGATGTGGAGTGGATCCTAGTTTGCTGTGGCCCATCAAAATGACCCGTAAGCACACTCCATCTTCCACCGTGGAGCTCACTCTGCGATTGGCACTTATCAATGCCAGATCAATAACTAATAAAACATTCATCCTAAATGATTTCTTCACATCCAGGAACTTAGATTTTATGTTTCATGGCTTCGTTTCATGGCTTCGCGCTGGCGAGCTTACAGCATTTGCTGAACCTCTTCCGCCTGGCTGTACCTTCATTAGCACCCCCTGTTGCCGCTGCCGCTAAACTCCGTCAAACAGCTTCTCTAGCTTTGAACTGCAACTCTTCGAGATACATGTTCAACCTCCTGTTCTATGTGCTGTGATCTACCATCCCCCGAAGTTTAATAAGGATTTTATCCAGGATTTTTCTGACTTTGTGGCGGGAATCGTCTTGAACACATCGCTTATTGATCATAGGCGATTTTAATATCCATGTGTGTTGCGACTCCCGGCCCTTAGTTAAAGACTTCTTGAATCTCATTGACTCTTTCAACCTCACACAGTCCATTACTGTCCAGACGCATGAAAAGGGTCATACACTAGACCTTGTTCTGTCCCATGGCTTAAATGTGTATATTAGTGAAATTTGTGATGTGCCGATCTCCGACCATTTACCTGTGCTGTTCACTCTGACTCTGCCTTGTGCCCAGGCTTCAACGTGCGAATCCTTTGACCGCATCACAGTTTTACATTGCTTTTATTTACTCTATGCCTCCCACAAGTGACTTAGAAAATACATCTGCGGAGGAGATACTCAGTTCTTTTAATTCTACCTGCTCTAGTATTCTGGACTTGATTGGACCTTTTAAAGATAGACGAAAGTAGCGAAAGTAAAGCTGTATTTCCCACAAAAGGACTTTGAAAGAGTCATTCACCTGTTCATAATGTCCTGTTTAGACTACTGTAATTCTCTTTTCTTTGGTGTGGACCAATGTCTGCTCCGTCGCCTGCAACTGCTCCAAAATGCTGCTGCATGTCTCCTTACTGGAAAAAGGCGATATGACCACATTACCCCTGTCCTGGCCTCTCTTCACTAGCTTCCTGTGGTTTTTAGAATTAAATTTAAAAATCCTGTTGTTTACTTTTTAAATCTCTACATAGGCTGGCCACCTAAATTATATGTCAGAGAGCTGGTCTGCATCCATTGCTCCAGCTAGAGAAGTTCGGTCAGCTCAGGCAGGTGCTGCTGGATGTACCTAGGTGCAGACAAAAAACAAAAGGCGACAGAGCCTTTGTTGTGGCCGCTCCTAATCTTTGGAACAGTCTCCCCCCGAGTCTGAGAACTGCCCAGTCTATTGACCAGTTCAAAACGCAACTAAAGACTCACTTTTTTACATTGGCGTTTAATACAGGTTAAGATTTTATTTCATCTTATTCATTGTTGTTGCTACTATGCAATTTTAAGCCTTGTTTTTGTTTTGTTTTTATATTGTTTTTGTGTACAGCACTTTGGTCAACTACTGTTTTAAAATGTGCTATATAAATAAACTTGACTTGACTTGAGGTGAGCTGGTACTGTTGGTGGAAAAGGGGCATTAGTAACCGTCTACATCACATTTCATTTGAAATACCTTTTAAGGGGAACTCTGGACTAGGATTGATCCATATAAATACCTCCGAGGGGTTGGTTTCCTTGAAACCAAATTGTTCTAGTTTTGATTATTGTTTTATTTGAAAATATGTCCTTTTGATTGTTTGTGATCACCTTTGACTCATGTACATTCTGAATGTCCACACTTGAATATATATTTGAATACACCTGAATTTATTTATTTGTAGTCCAGTTCCGGATCGTCTCCATGGACGCTGGCTTCATCCCTTTCAATGAGCTGGTACGTGATGTCCTCTTATTTACAATCCTTCATCAAACTGGAGAGCCATGAATTGTTCCTGTCAGTCAAACTGATCCCAGCCGCCCTCCCGACGGGGAGTGGATGCTGAGCTCTCTGACCTCTAGGGCTGCTGGTACTCTCCATTACCTTCCAATACTACTATTAATTATTAATAAAAAGGTCTTTATTAATTATAATTACTCAGCTCAAGATAATATGAAGGAAAATACTTTTGTGAGTAAAGAATAGAAAATACAAATAGTATGATAAGGCCATACAAATCTAGAAATATATTTATGAAAATAAATATAAAATGTCTAACAACGTCCTTCCCTTTTATTTGCAGTATAAAACAGTTGAGCTTCAGGTAAGAACTCTTCAAATGTACTACATAATAAATTTTTCTACATTTTGGTGTGTATATATATTTAAATATATTTCAATAGTTTCATTCCAACCATTGCTAAAAAGCTGCAAATCACATGGACTTTGCATAGGGGGGAAACGGAGTAATCTTGGGGGTGTTTAAATAATCAGTTGCATGTGTAAGTACAGCAATACCTCGATTCGCAGTGATTTGGTACATGTCTCCATGTCTTTCACTTGATGCCAAGGACCCCAACAGAAACCGCATCGCGCAGTGGCTGGAGAGAGGCGCCGTCAGTGGCATCCTGGACCTCTCTCACCCCATGAGTCCAGAGGCCGCCCAGGGATCCTACACCATCACCGCCTGGACGGAGAAAGGGGAGAGCGTCTCTCGCTCCTTTGACATCAAGGAATACGGTCTGCCCCCGACTGCAACAAATACACACACACGTGCACACACTACGTGTTGTTTTAGAAACATTTTGAATCGGATGGATTTCATTCAACGATTTTTCATGCTTGGAACATGATACTTAGTCTTGTCCTTTCAGTTTTGCCAAAATATGCCGTCAACATTAGACTACCTAATGTCATAAATATTTTACAACAAGAAGTACCCATACAAATTTGTGGAAGGTGAGTGTCCACAATGCTGAATTCATGGAAAATGCCATTGAGTCCCATCATGCCTGTGGTCATCATTGCCTTCTCCAACTGTTATTCCACGCATGCCTTGCGGGGCACTCCTTCGACAAATACCTATGAAAGCCTGTCCTTGGGTTCCATAAAGGTGTATTTGTAGAGAGGGCCAGGGCCAGTTTGAATGGTATTATTCTGGCCCGCAAGCAGGCATCTGTGTGACATCCCAACTGCAGGCAAGTGGCAACTAGACCTTGTAGCCTAGGGGGTTGGCTGGCAGTTATTTGACTCGTAAATACTTCCTACATGAACCCGACTTATTCTAGACATTTTTAAATATCATCTGATGCATGGGGTAGTGTTGGGGTTATTTTGGGTTAGGTAAATCAAACATTTACAGAAATTAATCACTCAAGATAGAAATATTTACTTACCTCTACTTACATTGTCATTTGCCTCACATCATAATCCATTAATGCTGCGCTTATATTGAATCTATATCTTTGAATCTATCTGGTTTCAGAAATGTGTTGGCAACCTTTCGCCACCACTTCCGTGCGTTCTATCTCCTCAGACGGACAGAGAGCGGGCTGCTGGAACGCACTTCATATAGGGTATCAGATTTGGCCCAGAGAGGAAAACTACCGGGACATGTTGAGTGACGGCTGAAATGGACGAGTATGCATGGTAGTTTATAGAAGAGAT
>OLKM01004830.1:0-19812 GCA_900291075.1 Melanogrammus aeglefinus | reverse complement strand
GCGGTGAAAATTCCTCAACCCGTGACATGGCCTAACCATAAATCACCAACTATTATGTCAAGAACTGTCTAGTACACTGAAGGCTGACACAAAACAGCAGATCATAAACACAACACAGCAACAACACAACCCACAAACATCCACGACAATGACCATAGGGGCTTACAAGAATGCCAATCCTTATAGCCACACAGCACAGCTAAATGCAGCCACAATATGAACTTGACACACCAACTAGAAAATAGCAACCAGTCTTTACAACTTTGCAACCAAATTCTGTGAACTAAATAGAAGCCTGTGACAAAAGATAAGATAATCCCTCTGTGCAATGCTTCTTTCATTGTTTATAATTGCAGCCCTTGTGAATTCCCACACTGCCTAGGTCATTGGAACGCACCATCAGCTCCCGCAAGTGACTAAACGAGCTTGTGTGTGTGTGTGTCGTGTGTGTGTGTTGTGTGTGTGTTGTGTGTGTGTGTGTGTGTGGTGTGTGTGTGTGTGGATGTGTGTGTGTGTGTGTGTGTGTGTGTGTGTGTCAGACAGGGCATAATCAAATGCTCTTTACCCTTTAGAAGTTTTTTCTTCACTGGACTTGGCCTTGGCAAAGTCTGCCACCAGCTCTTCAAATCCAACTCCTTTACCCAGATCGCTTTCGATGGCCATACAGGGAGAGTGCTGATAGTCTATTTTGGCCCCATTGAAGTCCTCAGTTCAATTTTTTATTCTCTTCAACGTGAAAATTGTCTCTTTTCTCCCTCACAGTTGGATACCGGTAAGGTAAGGAAAAAGACGAAGAGCCACGAAAACGTTTGCAAAAGTTGTCTGCAGTCCACTCTTCAAGACAACCTTGCAGCAAGTTTTGCAGGACTTTGGCACATGTTTCAAAGATCAGAACTCACATAAGAGCGGAACTGGAGAGCTTCCTCTGGCAAAATCAGTCCCATCCAGGTCTGCGGGATAACGACTGCGAGAGCGCAGTTGCGCGCACCCGCAGCTCAGTCTCACCACACTCCATGTCAAAAAGGACACTAAAATGACTGTTTATCTCCGTGTATGCCTCCAGCCGATGTGTAATCCTGAACAGCAAACTGTCGATGATTGTGTTTGTAAAGACTCAACTTCAAAACTTTTTACTTCCCAAGAGAACGACTTCGTTTTCCAGGTGTCTCATCGTAACAGGCTGTTCCTTTTGCTGCTCACACCGGTGAGTCTCCGAGTGGTAGGTCTGTGTCACACCAGTGACAGCCCGAGCTCGGGTCCTCAAAAGTTGTGGTAGCTGCCCTCGCAGTATGCGAACGTAATGTGCGCGGTGATTCTAAAAAGGCGCACGGCGGTGTTCAGATCCATGGTCCATCTTTTTGCAAGCTGTCACCATTGTAAAGTTTGAATCGGTGCAGCACAGTGTCCCAAATATGGTCATGAGCGCTTCTCCAGCTTTCCAGTTTGTTGTACAACGGCAGTGTGCCTCGCGCCGCGTATCCTCCGCTCCTGGCTGTCAGATGCCATCATTTGCAAAGCCTGTCTGATTGCAGGATAATTTTCACAGAGGGCTCTTGTTCGTGTCCCCCCCGACAACTCACCTGTGTCTGGATAGGGATTTTTAGTTTTTTTTTGACATTCTGAGTAAATACCTTATTCCTCGGGTGGGTGAAGAAGAACAGAAGGCATACAGTGCTTGTAGCATGTCAAAAAAAATCGTTGCTTCCCGGGACAGCTGTTTTCACACACATTCACCACCAACCAAATTCAACGAATGTGCGGGCACATGGGATGCAATGTATGAGCGGATTTTGTCTTTTGAGATGGGCTTGCAACCCGTTATATTTTCCCTGACATTATTTGAAGATTATCATATGCTAGCCCGCGACAATCGGCGAGATCCAGCCCCAAATCACTGACCATCTTCTGCACACACGCTGCCAGACTTGACCCTGTGTGACTGAATGGGTTGAAAGACGATAAAGCGCTCCACAACTCTGCCCGTCTCGCTCAGAAAACGGAACACAAATGTCAGTTGGTTTCTTGCATGAGACATGTCAGGCGTAGAGTCTTACTATGACAGAGAAATATTTCGCCTGCCTGCAGTTCGGTTGCGATTGCTTGTTTTTGTTCTGTCACCCATCATGCCAATAAAATTCCTCGCATCTGGTTGAGGATAAATAGGATGTACTTCCACGGCCTTCTCCACCGTAGGTCTCCATATGCTCCTTCAAAAATGGATCGAACTGTTGCAATCAACTCTAAAAATGCCGAGATAATTTCCCATTGTGTGGAGAATGTTAAAAGTTCATCATCTCCGCGGAATGGAAGGCCCCTTTCACTCAGGAATTTGATAACTGCAACAATTCGCCTTAACACTTGTTTCCAATATTGGCCTTCTGCTTTAATTTGTCTTGCGAGAGAAGCATCCACAGTTCCCTCCTTCTCAGTACGACGCATGAGATCCAGCATGCACTTTCTGTGTTCAGCACCCCTCTCATGTTCCCTGACTCTGTCTCACCATGGTTTCCAGTCACAAACCCCCTCTCACAAAAGCGTGATGTGAAGGAAAAACATTTTGCATGCAAAGCAGTAAATTTCTCCCAGTGGAGGGGGAATAAATTATCCAGTCACGATTAATAATTTCCCCATTTTGAAGCGTTGTAGTGAGAAGCTCATTTGATGAGGGAGAGCGAGTTTTTCCCGTCAGCGGCTCCCTCTCCTGCTCGATTGCTGGTATTTTTTCGCCCCCGATTATGAAAGGCCATAGCCCCTCTCGCTATAATATTTTCACGATGGCTCTCACTTAACACGCCCCATAGAGCGGGGTCCTCCGACGGCTTCACCTGCGGTGCTAGTGCTCGTGCGGGAGGGAGCCGGGATTGGTTCAGTATTCTCCTCCGGTTGCTCCGGGAACTTCTGTGGCCGAGGCCGGGGCTAACATTAGCGGATTGGCTGAAGTGGCACTGCTCCGCCGCTGCTGGTGCTAGCGCTGATATCCTCCGGGTCTATTTCATTCCTCTATTTTTTTGTAAAATGATGTGATTCGCCGGACATCTTTTAATCACCGCCGCTTCTCTCTCTTGCTTTTCCTCTCTCTTTTTTCCTCTTTGCTCCCCCGCTCAAGTACTTTTTTTATCCATAATTTTGCTTTCTCTTACCCACGCTATAACTGACCTCCCGCTCACACACTCTGACCTCTCGTTCGGCAGGGGGCGGGGCCCATAGCAACCAAGGGTTTGGTTGCCATGGGCCCTTGGTTGCCATGGGCCCCTGGGCACGTGCCCAGTGTGCCCCAATTATAATCCGGCCTTGACGTTTAGCCTCCACTAAAAATATATTAATTCAAAATTGGAAACATGGACGTGTATGGTTATTGTCTCAAAGGCCTCAATTATTCATAAGTATGCATTGTTATTAAATGCATGGTGTAACAGGGTGGGGATTTCAAACATGCAGCCTTATAGCCTATTTGTGAATATTGTAATCTACAATATTTTAGAAACTTACTCTATTTTTTTAGGACATAACATGATTATTCATAAGTATAATGTGTCATAACTACATCTCTGACGTTTATAACGAACCAATCCGTTTAAAAAATGGTTGAAAATTGAGCAAGTTATGGTTATTTAAAAAGTACATTTACCCCTACCAACACAATGTTATTGGGAGTGAGCGGGAGTGAGCGGCCTGTAGCAAGATGGCCGCCATGTGCGGACGTTCGACTCCGTTGGCCAGCGACGTGGACGAGACGTGTGTTCTCATGGCGAGTGTTCTATATATATCTATGAATGGTTCCCTATGCAAAAATGCCGATTTTCAACGCCCCTAACGCGAGTTGAAAACGTCATCATTCCGCATCAGTCACGTCACTTCATGTGGGAATCAAAGGTCGGAAAGATTTTGCTAACAGAGTTGCCCAGTTGGTGACGCGTTGTTGACAACTGACGTACAGAAACATGGCCGACGATCGTCCAAAGGTGTTGAATGGTGAGAAACTTTTCCTAAATATCGAAAATTCACGCATGCATGGAATATATTTTTCCAACGTCCACAATGTGCTATCGATTTAGGTTGTAGTCGTACAAATGGTGCAAACAGAGTAATTCAAATTAGTTATTAAAGTTGTGTGCTATTGGCAGTAACAAGGAAACCAATGGGCTCTATGCACAACTCCACTACTTCCTGTGCCGTGTTCCAATACCCGTACTGTCCGTACTACTAGCCAAATTTGAGTACACAGTACGGTTCCATATTCAGATTCGGCGAAAAGAAGTACACTTCAAGGACCCGGATGTCGTACTCAAAACGGGCTAATCGTGAAGTGTGGATCGAAGGACACTCTCCGTACTAAACGGCAGCCATCTTAGCTATGTAGCGGAAGAGGCGGAGCCAGGCTGAGCGGCTCAACTCGAAAAAATAATGGATACCGAAGTGACAGCGCCTGCAGCTGCGGCTGTCGCAATCGTCATTTCCGGTAAGTGCACCACAGAGTACTCGATTTGGAACAGCACTCACATCTGAAAAAATAGTGTACTCAAGTGAGTACGGATAGTGCAGAAAGTGTACTTCCTTTAAGTATACTCATGGAAGTACGGGTATTGGAACACGGCACTGGACTTAGTGCTGCTCCTTTATTTCCTGTCTTACATTATTGGACAAACTGATTAATCCAGGTGTGTCTGAGTAGTCACAATGGTCAGACACACCTGGATTAATCAGTTTATCCAATAATGTAAGACAGGAAATAAAGGAGCAGCACTAAGTCCAGGAAGTAGTGGAGCTGTGCAAAGAGCCCATTAAAATCAAGTATAGGCCTATTTTGAGCCCTTGTACAAAATGTTATGAGGAAAGTGATGGATAATTGACAGTGATGGGCAGTAGCTTCACCACTTGTACTTTAAATATAGTTTTAAAATTGAGAGGTTGAGTTACAGTAAAAAGTGAATTTGAAGTCCATCCTGCAAATTTAAGCACACTCTCTTGGTTGACCTGCAGAGTATAGGCACAAATTGAGCCTTTTTTTTTCCCTCAAGTTCATTTTGGTTATCGTTTTTCAAAGACATATGTTATAGCCTACATGTGTAAATCAAGGTAACAAAGTCACTGTATCTGTTATGACTGATTTATGTTGGTAATAGAAATTGCACTTTGCATGAAGCTGGTTCACTTCATTGGCATATGTTCACTCTTTGTGTAAATTACAAAGTAGCTTCTGATGTAGTAAACTACTTCTACGAAATGTATGTAACTGAACTTGCTACATGTTGTCTTGAGGAAGCTTTTGTGTAGTTAATCTTAGCTTCAATTGATATAGAGTAACTGGTAGCTTCGCTCATTACATTCTCAAAGTAGATTGGCCATGACTGATAATTGAAGAGCCTTGGGGTGTCCTTTGTTATTGTGTCTTGATGTCTGTGTTTCAAGCACTTCTACTTGCCTGTCTATGACAAAGCTCTACACAAATAAAACCTACTCATGCTGGCATTTAGTAACAGATCACTTCAATCTCTTTCAGTGTACATGAATGAGAAAATTGAGTTTTTTTGGGATAAGCATCTCCATCAACCTGTAACCCAGCCGCTCTATCAGAAGAAAGGGGAACCAGTGCTGTACGGGGATCAAGCATTCTCACAAAGACTTGCATACCATTTTAGTTCAGAGTGCCCCTGTTCCTAACATCGCTGTTGGGGCCAGTTCTGTGGCAGATCCCTCTGGCCAGCGTGCCAGCACAGCATGTAACATCACTGCGAGGCCCTGTTCTGTGGCAGATCCCTCTGGCCAGCGTGCCAGCACAGCATGTAACATCACTGCGAGGCCCTGTTCTGTGCTGGATCTCTCTGGCTGGTGTGCCAGCACAGTCTCTGACATCACTGTGTGGGCCACTTCTAGCACAGCCTCCTCAAGCTCAGCAGGTGAGTGAATATGCAATGGAAAAACAAGTTTAATTTGGTCTGTATAGCGTGTCCACTTATTCTGTATAGGCTATGTTGTATGGTGAAATGAAAATTGTGTCATTGTTACATGAAATTGTACATATTTCTCTGAACGTCATTATAGAGCCACAAATGTGTGTGTTCATGAAGGAATTGAATCAGCTAGTCACTGACATGGTGTTGATATTTTTAAGCCAGTTCATAGGTTTGATGTTGTAATGGATAGATAGATAGATAGATACTTTATTGATCCCCAAGGGTAAATTCAAGATGTAATGCAGAGAACATGGGATGCGTCCAGCAGGGGGATTATTCCAAATAGTTCACACATGTAGTAATACCACATATCACATAATTGATCAACTGTCCTACTCATTGATTTGACAATCGCATCTTTAAAAAGGGATAACCAGATTTGTCACCAAACTCATATTGGGAAGATCTCACTATTAAATAACAGCCTGGTTCTTCTTTCGTTTTAGGTCAGAGCTGCAGATCAGAGCCCCCCACCACTTTGAGACAGCATGATGTTTTCACCACCCAACAAACTCTATTCTTGATAGATCTGATGCGTGAACACCTCCTGAACGACCATTCGGACCTCCCTCGAAGTCTGGCTGACCTCTGCGACAAGGTCAAAAAGTCCAGAGGCCACAGAAAGGCTTTCTGGGAGGAAATGTCAAAAAGGATGACTGAGCAGTTCAAAGTACAGTTTGAGCAGGAGAGAGTGGCAAGAAAATGGGAAACCCTGATTGATGCCTTCAAACAAGTGAAGGACAACAACAATTCAACAGGACATGGAACAATGAAATTTCAGTTCTTCAAAGAGATGGATGAACTGATTGGATATCAACACGACATTGACTTTCCTGTAATAGGGACTCAGCAGGGAGTTCAGGTCGTCAGACCACAGGCCCTCACTAAACCAGCCCAGAATTCACAGACAGATAACAGGTCAGCCATGTCGCTGAGAAAGCGAAAGGGGCAAGGGGGAGAGCTCCTGGAATTTCTACAGGACGCAGAGGCAGCGAATGAGAGACGCCATAATGGCATGCTTGAATATCTGCAAAAGTCTCAGGCCTCTTTTGAACGCCTGATGCAAGGTCTCATAGAGAAGGAGTGAGAATAAGGCATACTGTTATAATTTGGTTCATTGTAAAAGTAAGACAATAACTAAGAGTGTCTGTCTTAGGAATTTCTCAGTTTGTAATTAAAACAAAGTGACATGTTTGTATTAGTTATTCATTTAGTGACATGTTTTGTTCATATATTATTGATCTTTAGGCCATCGAAAAGTGGAGCATTTGTTTTTGATATACATGTCAAGAAATAACACAGAAGATGTAAAACATCTAAAGGAAAAGATAAAGGCACAAAAAATAAAGGCCATACAGAAAATATTGCAGTTATGTCATCAAAAAGTGATGATGACCTGAACTCATTCCAGGTCATCTCTTTCTCCTCACATCCATACACATACAGTAACTAATCGTTAGGGATTGTCGTCCCCTAACCTGGGACATCCGTTACGCTGTTCATCACATGTTCCCTCCGCTAACCCAATACACATATTGTGCAGAGTGCATGCTGCCACAATGATTTTCACAATGACATCCACGCGGCTTGTTTTGGATTTTCCTTGAGCCTCCTCCACTTGCATTTAAGCAGTCCAAACGCCTGTTTCCACCCACCACTCGGCCACGGCTGATTCTGGCCATTCAGCTGCTGGTCAGCAACACTCAGGGCTCCCATTGTCTCGCTTAGGGGTGAGAATAAAAGGATAATGTTGACAGATATATGCAGTGTCTCCAAGGAGCCTGAAGTCACCCATGGACTGTCTCCAGTTTTCCAGAAAAGGTGAAGCCCTCAGCATTCGAGAATCATGGACCCTCCCTGGGGGCCCAGCGAAAATATCAAGGAACCTTCTCCTATCATCAACTATGCCTTGTAACAGCACTGAATAGAAGGATTTTCTATTAAGATAGTCCCCCCCCTCTCACTGGCGGCTCTGTATCTTAATGTGGCAGTCATCTATGGAACCTATAATGCCATGAATTCCACAAATTCTATGGAATAGCACTGCATTCACTTGCTTCTCACATTCTGTGGGCCAAGTGATGAATGTGGAAGCAAGTTCACAGGTTGCATCCAACATCTCCATCACAGCATTATGGGCAGCACCTTGGGGAAATGTTCAAATTTGTTCTGACACCTCCCTAAATGAATTTTGGTTGGCCATGTACCAAAGGAACAAGAGCACCTTCTTCATGTCACCCATAACTGGTCTACCAATTCCTTCAAGTTTTTCAATGAGGAGCTGACATTGGGATTTTGTGACGCAAAGGTGTCGCTGAAAGGTCTTCTCATTCATCTCCATCAGCAATTCCCATTCAATGCCAGTCTTCAGTATGTTAGTAGAGATACTAAGATGGAGAGCGAGTACATTCCTTCAGAGAGAGAAAAATATATCACATATGGTATTCCAACCAAAATGAGTGGAAAGGATTGAATGTTGCAGGAGTATAAGAGGTACACACAACCCCTTTGTCCTTTTTCAAAGGAATTACTGTAGCTCACATTTAGGTCAGCAGTAAATACAGGCAAAGATAATGTGAATCAGTTTGTAATTACTGGCATCAGTTAGTTTTTTGTTACTTACATGCTGCATGACCCTCTCTCACATGCACATCAGACAACATGCTTTGGTGTGCATAAACTCATTTTCATATTAGATTAGATGTGCCTATTATGTTAAGCTTGCAACTCATGGATTTTCTACAGTCATATACGACTGTACAGTTTATTATTGTCGGCATTATGTTTATGGTGGTTTTGTCCAAACCCACTTACAATAAACACTACATTATTAGTGGGAAGGGGCCAAAAGAGATAGTGTAGCTTGATTTAAGCATTACATTACCTCTGATTAGATTACATTACATTAAACTTGTGCAAGTGCAGAAAAGCAGAAGAGTGCAATGTCATATAACAGTAGACACAGGTAGTGCATATGCAGTACAAGACATAGTGCAATGTAGACAGTAGTCGTTGGTTTCCAGAGGGTGCTTTACTTTACAGTCATATAAATGGAACATAAATATATGCAGTGTATTAACAGTCACCTTATAAGAGCAGAATGAATATGGCTATGTAGTATGAGCAATATGAACAACAAGTATATCTGAAATGTAGTACCAGTAACATAAAAGTAGTAAGAATAATATGGATATATTGCTGTGTATTTAACAGAATATATTAAAAGAAGACAGGATAAATATGGATATTCAGTATTAACCATAAAGACATATGTACAGTACAGTGCAGTGTGGTGACAGTACCATTAAAGTGCAGAAACAGTAACATAACAGTGAGAAGTGTACTATGCTACTTCTGGTATGATGAGCCTACTAATAACCATGACATGTATTGCTATTGTTAATATTAATAATATTAATAATAATAATAATAATAATAATAATAATAATAATAATAATAATAATAATAATAATAAGATATTGTAGACAGGGTTCCCATAAGTGAAATGTCAAATTCCATGACCCGTAGCAACCCTATAGGACATGAATTACAATGACAAGACCAATTATGACTTTTCATATCCTAAAACCAAGTGTACAAACCAACCCATTCGTACAATTAGGAACATTTACATGCAGGGTGAAGTGTTGAGTGTTTTAAAATGTAGGCCTATGTTAAAAATCCCCAAACTAGGCTACCACAACATTAGAGAGGCTACTGAAATTGGGACTACAGGGGGAAATGACATGCCATGATAGGCCTAATATATTATGATTATATATTGATGTAGACTACTTTGATTGACTGACAATATTTAAATGACAATAAACTGTTTATTGTGGACAAACGCCTCTGCCAAGTAACATACACAGACATTCCCTCACGGGATCAAAAGAGTATATACTTATCACTTATACTTATAACATGCTTAAGATTATTCATGAATGGAAGCATTAAAAAAAAACCTTATCAATGTCCATTCCCGTTCCTTGTCCTGCAGATAACACAAACACCAGTCGATGTGCTGTTTGTATGCTCGCATAAGTAAACAGCAGCAAATCTCCGTCATTCTGGCCTCCATGTTTTCACGCACCTGATGCTCTATGCTACGCCCAACAGTTGGTGGCAGTCATGCAACAAGTTGTTGTTCCGAACGCCAATAATATAACAGAAGAAGAACACGCACCAAAGCACATGAACGCTGGCAGTCGGAAAAACAACGTCACGGGGGCGGCCCTTGTCATTCCGAAGTGCCTTGAATGCGAAAGCACCATAACGCTTTTGGTGTGAACGCCCCTTTACACGTGACGACTTATGCGCGTCATCAACAGAGGGCTGTCGCTTTCCTAAATATTGGATTTGTAGCACGCTACTGTAAAAAATCACAACAAATCTAAGAAAAAACAACACAAAAGGAAGCCAATCATCAATCCGAAATCGGGTTAACTTATAGAAGGCATTCCATTCATCCGCGGTTCGTAGTGTTTCTTTCTTTTGGAAATATAGATAGAAAAACATGGCAGGTTTTGGTAAATTCACCCACGCTGTCGTCCGGGGTATCCCAACATCGCTTGCGAAAGAAGCACTCAGGACGGACCAGTTGGACGTGGACCTCGAGAAGGCTCAGAAGGAGCATGAAGTGTATGTGGAAGTCCTGAGGGAGAAACTCGGTCTGCAAGTGATCCAACTCCCTGCGGACGAGTCCCTTCCCGATTGCGTGTTTGTTGAAGATGCAGCCGTGGTTTGCGGTGACACCGCGCTCATTACCAGACCCGGAGCACAGAGCAGGAGGAATGAGGTAAAGTGTCAGAACATTTTCCCTGCCGATGACATGCGTCAAAACAGAATGAATAATATGTTGGTTTAATTTGGGAAGATCTAATCATTTCCCTGCCTATAGGCGCTTAGTGTCCATTCTTCTAATATTGAGATTACAGTTAAACCAAAACAGAAATTCTGGATTAAAGGATATGGCCAAGGCACCTGATAACCACCAGTCGATGACATAGGCCTACAGTGATATGTGTTCATGTAAGCTTTAAGAGGTCGTACTCTACGCCCTTAAACTAAGGATAATAATTGCATTAAGCTACACGTAGGCCTATACACCCCTCCACAATTCCTTTAAACAATAGCCTTTAAACATAACCTAGTTGATTGTGGTAGATGTAACATGATTAATAAGCCGTGAATAATATGCTGTATAGACCCGTCTACCAGTAAACAAGACTAAATCAAGAATCCTTCTCTTCAGGGTTGCTTCCCGTCTCCCCTGTCCCTTTTTGTCACATTTGTGTCTTGAGTAGCCTTATTGTCTGTCCCTCTTTTGTTATTATGTATTCACAGAATTTATCAATGGATTATTTTTTTCATTTTTTTTATTATCAACATTGGCTTTCTAAATGTTCAAGGCTGCCAAACTATATGGAGTGGCTATTTGTAATACTGAAATCTTAAGCTTGGTAACAGTGCTACCACCTAATTTAGTAAGCCTACAGCATTCTAAGACATGGCAGATATTTCTAACTAGCTCTGCTTCAATCCTGGTACTACCAAGTGGAAATTGATGAGGTCCTGATCAGTATTCCAAAATAAACAAATATGGCCACAATGTTAATGGTTCTTAATCGTAGTTGCAATTTATTAATTCTATACAACTGACCATATTTTGTAAGAAGTCTTTATTAAGTGGGCCTGATGTTTATTGAGAATGGAGCAGTACCAGCAGCTACTATCAAAATTATTGTATCTAATCAACCAGCCTATAGTAATCTGCTTGACCAGTTGGTTAATTAACTTTGCTGCGTGATAAGTTAATTTGTCAGAAGAAAGAGAAACAATATATCGTCGGTTACACAAGATATTCATAGAAACTAGTGTTGCACCGATGCCATTTTTTGGCTCCGATACCGATACAGATACCTGGCTGTGCAGTATCGGCCGATACCGATACCATACCGATACCACTCTGTTTGAAATTGATGCGTGTGTGTGTGTATATATGAAGAGCTGCATACTACTTGGATGTAAAATCATTGCCATCATGGCTTTGTCAAGCTGCTGCCTACCTTTGTGAAGCAGGAAGACTAATACAAAGTGAATCCAGTAGAACTTTTTATTGCCTACCTGGTATGGGTGACAACAATAGCTGAATAAACTTTTGGCTCTCAAAGGCCAACATAGTGCAACATTCATGAAATTAGAACATGTATAATAGAAGTGAACAGTGCAACAGTAAGAAAGTAAAATACATTAAAATTACATTACATTAAAAATACATTACAAACTCTTTAAAACCCTGAGTTTTGGCTCTCAAATGCCAAAATAGTGCAACTTTCATAAAATTATAACATAATACTAGTGTATAAAACTAGTGCAACAGTAAGAAGTAGAACGTTAAATTGTATTAAAATAAGAAATAATATACATATGAGGTACATTTGAGAGATAGCTGCATTAATTTAACGTATATGAGGTAAGAACAAATAGCATTAATCAGTGACAGATCTGTCACACAACACCTAGTAGTGTTTACTCTTGTTTACTTTTGAGGATTCAAGTCTTTGGGGTTCAAGCTCAGGTACATTGGCAGATTTTTCTTGAGGAAGATTAGTGTTTCTACATGATCTCCTGACAGCCTATTCCTCTTCTCATCAAGTATGTTAGAAGCTGTGCTGAAAAGCCTCTCACTATCTACGCTGGTGGAGGGAGCGGAGAGAAACTTTGCAGCTGTAGTAGCCAGGGAGGGGAACCGTTCTTTATTCTTTCCCCAGTACTCGAATGGGCTCTCTGTGCGGTGGATTGTTTTCTCAGCCAGATATGTCTCTATCTGCACCTGTGTAACTGTGCTGCTGGCCCCACCTTGTTCAGCAGCATGCTCTTGCAGGAATTCCTCATACAGCCCCTTAAAGCAGCTGCTTGTGTTGGGCTCTGCTGTCATCCGTGGGGTCTTACTGGCTGGGTCTGCTGCCTCGGTGGTGGTTGTCTGCAGTGATGACTCCTCATTTTTCTCCACCTCTTGGGTCAGTGCACTTCTTGCAAGCTTGCTGCTCTCTGCACTTGTGAAGTATCTGCAGTAACAAAGTAAACAGAATGGCATAATATAGCTGTTAGCTCATATATGCTGTTATTTAGCACTGCATTTAATTACACACTAACACAAGATGTTTAAACTTTACACTATACAGCTCACAATTAAAGTAACATACCTGTCTTTGTAACGTGGGTCCAATATGGTTGAAACAGAGTACAAGGGCTCCGCCTCAACGGTCTCGAATCTTGTGCCCATAGCTGCTAGAAGTGTCGCCTTCATTGTTTTTATCCCGCTGTCCTCTGTGGTCTGTTTGGCCAACAGACGCTTCAGGTCGATGACTGAGGGGATGACCTCTGAGGTGGTGGAGGTGGCGCAGCTGATCTGTTTTGTGATCTCTTCAAATGGAGCCAGAAGAGTGTTGATTTTCTCCAGCAAGGTCCAGTCACTTGCTGTCAGTGTTGCTGGGAGCTGGTGGTCTGCAGCATAGAGTGAGATGGCACTCTTTTGCTCCAGCAGGCTCGCAGTCATATAAAAGGTGCTGTTCCAGCGGGTGGGAACATCTTGGATCAGACGTTTGACTGGCATTCCCAGTCCCGTCTGGACAGTTTCAAGTCTTGATGTGGCCAATGGGGAATGTTTGAAGTGCCCAATTATTTTTCTCCCACTGGCCAGCGCATCGCTCACACTTCGCTGGGACAGCAGTCCATCGTGCACCACGAGTTGAATCATGTGCGAGAAACATCCCAGGCTGGAGACTCACAGGTCCCTCATTGCCTTCTTCATATTGCTTGCATTGTCCCGAAGAATGGCATGGACCTTTAATAATAAGAATATTGTTAATAATAATGTAATTATAATAATAAAAAATTAACCAAAGCTTCGTGTTGAAATGTTAATTTGTTGACGGTAGAATTGTTTTATAAAAGCAATATAGCACTCGTGGGAGTGGGGTAGGTAAGGGATTATCCCTTACCTACCCCACTCCCACGAGTGCTATATTGCTTAAATAGACAAGTCGCAATAGAGAGCACGACACACACACACACACACACACACACACACACACACACACACACACACACACACACACACACACACACACACACACACACACACACACACACACACACACACACACACACACACACACCCCTTTACGGCTCAAATTACTGCCGCAAATTACTGCGGCATTTCTTTTAAAGTCTAGACTAGAAAAGTTACGTTACCTTTGACTTCGGGATGCTCCAGTTGAGCAGCATGCGCTCTATTGCTCCTGCAATAGCTTCGCCCGTGTGTGATCCCTTGAATTCATTCGCATGAAGTATGACGCTTTCTGGAGTGAATGTTTCCAAGTTTACCCAGTGGGCTGTCAAGCTAAGCAGGGAAAGTGGGGAGACTTGGCTGCTCCAGATGTCTGTTGAAAAGCTTATGGTCCCTGCCTCCCCTTGCTTTCCTAAAACATGCTCCGTTACTTTATGTTTTAGTGCAGGGATAGTCGTCCCCGTGATGTATTTGCGACTTGGGACCTTATACTTAGGTACTGCGTGAGCCATAAAAAGCCGGAAGCCCACGCTTTCAACGAAGGAGAGGGGCAGGTTACAGAGAACAGTCATCTCGGTTATTTTCTCAGACATCTGTCTTGCTGCTTCACTCTTCTCGGCCCACTGCTCCTTCGCACGAAGTGAACTGACCAGGGATCGTTGCTGCGGTCCATCCCGCTTTCTCTTGCTAGCTGCAGTTGCCTCAGTCTCGAACTCTTTGTGTTCGTTCACATGTTTCGACTTCAAATGTTTTATCAGGTTCGAGGTATTGAAACTGCCCCGTTTAACTCCACCTCTCGGAACTTTCAGGTCGCAAATCTTGCATTTAGCCAATGTACTCGCCGGCGTTTCTATAATGAAATAATTCCACACTGCAGACATTTTCTTCTCCTGGTTTGTTTTCCCGCCGCATGAAAAAGACGGTTAAGAGCGGCTATTGGCCCGCTCTCATTGGTCTGGAGCAGGCCAATAGCGATAGTGAGTGTCGGGAGAGAGAAGGCTGCGTTTAAGTGACATACAAGCATCAAAATGGTATCGGTGCACTATTTGTTGGTACTCGCCGATTCCGATACCACCATTTTAGTGCTGGATCGGATCTCCTTCCGATACTGGTATCGGAATCGGTGCAACACTAATAGAAACTATAAGCATTTACAATTCATAGGTGAACCCATTACCTGTATACAACAATATAGCTAGGATAAGATGCTACACAATGCTTAATACTATTTTTAAGTGCCAGTACGTACAACATACAATAAGTGCGTACATTAAGTCCCAGAACGTACAACAAGTACAATAAGTGCGTAAGAGGGGAGTAAGGGAGGAGATGGGTCGGTACGCGGTAGGGGAGGAGGCTATTCAGTGTCCAGGTGAACTCTGAACAAGTGAGCCTTGACTCTCTTGCGGAAGCTGGTCAGCAACTCTGTGGTCCTGACATCCGCAGGGAGCGCATTCCACCATTGCGGTGCCAATACAGAGAAGAGTTGTGACCCTGTTCGACCTTTGGTTGCTCTTAGCGATTGCTGTACCAGGCGTCCAGCTGAGGTAGTTGAGCAGAACTGTCGAGCATGGGTGTGTGGTCTGACTAAGGCCTGGAGGTAGGCAGGTGCCGTTCAGTTGATCGCCCTGTAGGCCAATACAATCGTCTTGAATCTGATGCAAGCTACTAAAGGGAGCCAGTGGAGTTCACGGAATAGGGGGGTCACATGGGAGAATTTTGGTAGGTTGAACACCAGGCATGCTGCAGTGATCTGGATTAGCTGCAAAGGATTGAGGCAGGGAGTCCAGAGGATTGATTTGGAGAAGTCTAGTCGGGAGATGACGAGCGCTTTGACCAGGACCTGAGTTGCTCCCTTCTGAATCCTGCTGAAGTTGTAGAGAGCACAGCGTTTCCCCTAGGATGGAGTTGCAGCAGCGGAGGTGAAATGTTATTTTTTTTTTCTGCTCCCAATTTTTTTGGTGTGCTCGCAAAGCGCACCCTGCCGGGAGGTTTCTGTGTATCTGCCGGCAACAGAAGGGTGTACATACAGTACATCTGTGCACATTAATGAGCAGGGGAAATGTGGAGCGATTGAACATATTACAAGTATAATCTTTAAAACCATTATTTATTTTTATTTCACAAAAAATATATTATATCAACAACCACCCTTTACAGTAAAATCACATAACACAAATACTACAACAATCAAAAAGGTCTGTGCTTCAAACTAATGCATCTTCCCACTCCCTCCCCTCTCCCCATCACAAAGGTTGGAGTAGAGTAGTTGTAATAAAGAGGCCATGCCTCTATTGAACAAGTTCCGGGGTTCTAGAATCAATAATGGCGACGCTACTGAAATTGTTGGTAAAAGATCTCTCCTTTCCGTTTATATGCTTTACTCAGGTGTGTGAATTGTCCTTAATATGAAGCGTCCGTAGGGCAAAATAATTAACATTATTTTTTTAAAGAGATAAGAAGGAGCTCTCCTCTCCTCTCCGTTTACATACTTTAATCACAAGTGTGTGAATTGATCTGGATATGAAGCGCATATCCAGCATCCGTAGTGCACGGAATGCTATATTATTTTGTGTAGCGCAAAAAGATATAACATTCGTAATTTAAAGAGATAAGCTGAAAGTCTCCTCGCCTCTTGTCAAAAAAAAGTAATTCAGCAGCGGCAGTGACCAACAGTGACCTACAGTATAAGTCCATGTGAGGGCCGTCTTTCGCTGGCACGAGGAGGTTCATCTTTAAGTGATGGGCAGTCGTCTAAGTCTGGATATCAGCCAGACATTCTGAGATGCGTGTTGCAATCAGGTGCTGTCAGAGAAGGGGAAAAAGGAATAGTTTTTGAAGAGTGTCGTCAGCGTAGCAGTGATAGGAGAAACCGTGTGATTCTATTACAGAGCCCAAGGATCTGGTGTATATATATATATATATATATATAGGGAACAGAAGAGGGGACACCGGTGTGCAGAGTTCATGGTTAGGACATAGAGCCATTCCATGTGACCTGATCGTTGCGTTTTGTTAGGTAGGATGTGAACCAGGATAGCGCGGAGTCAGAAATGCCAAGTTCAGCGACAGTGGCGAGGAGGATCTGGTGGTTCATGGTGTTAAATGTCGCGGACAGGTCGAGGAGAATGAGAACCGAAGAGAGGGACAATGCTCTGGCAGCACAGAGTTACTCCGTCCCCGCGAGGAGGTCCGTCTTAAGTGGAGTGTGCAGTCTTGAAGCCTGGCTGATGAGGGTCAAGCCGATTGTTTTGTTAGAGATAGGAGGGCAATTGGTTAAAGATAGCTTGTCGACTGTTTTAGAAAGGTATGAAAGAAGAGATACAAGTCTAAGTTCCAGATGTCGTTGGTGTTAAGGGTCGGTTTCTTAAGGATCGGCTTGATTCTAGCAGTCTTAAAGGAGGTGAAATATAGTAATTATTTGCCGTCGATCATCACTGTTTGTGTGTGAAACACACACACATGAGGTATACTTTTGAAGTTGATCCCCGCTTCCCAATTCACTGACATCCAGTAGATTTTACAGGCAACCAAACATATTCAGACTAACCACAATCAGTTTCTGTATTACCATCATGGCTAATTGTTTATTAAAACTATATTGTGTCGTACCTTTGATGTTACAACAAACTGCTTAAGTTCAACTTAAGCATTACTTAGTTGATACTAGTTAAGACATTACTTGCGTATTGGTTGTGCAAACGAATAAAGTAAACTGCTGGTTGGAAACAAACTAATGGTTACTCAAAGTTTAAGAGTTACGGTTCGCTACTGACTTACTGGTATATGTATCTCTTCATAATACAGTTTTTCTTTATTAAATATAATGAATAAGTAGAAATCTTGTCTTTATCAACACTGAAAACTGAATGCATTAATGTCGTCGGGATTGACAACATTTTGTCCATCGTAAAAAAACTATTACTTAATGCTTAACTCGGATAGCTTGCTGCTTAAAGGAGAAATCCGGTGTAAAATGGATCTGGGATATGTTTAATATGATAACGAGTTGGACTGTTTGTTTGGTAGAAAAAAAGCGCATGTAGACGCATTCTTACGTTGGCTTTTTTGGCCGATTCTACCATAACGCTATAAACTTGGAACGATGGGGGCATGTGTTACGGTAGATTGGCGAACACAGAGCTTGCGTGTTGTTCACAGATGTCACAGGCTCTTGTGTTCGTCAATTTACCTATCGAGTCTTAAAGACAAGATGGCGTCGACGGGTGAACTACTGATGGTATTGTGTGTTTAAAATGTCCTTTTTAATAAACAAGTGTCGGGCTACTTCTAGCCTTTTAAGTGGTGTAAAATAGCGATTTAGTTTTTACCATAACACATGCCCCCATCGTTCCAAGTTTATAGCGTTTTGGTAGAATTGGCGAAAATCAGCCCACTTAAGAATGCGTCTACATGCGCCTTTTGCTCCCAAACGATCATCCCAACACGTTATCATATTAAAGATATCCATTTAACACCGGATTTCTCCTTGAAGCCCAGTCTTTTTTTCGCGAAAAAATAATGATAGGGCCTTTATCGGAAAATATAATTCCAATGTTAATGTTTAAAAAAAACAACTCTCCAATATAAATTCCCAGGTGGTACTATTTAGTGTCGAAACAGGAGGGAATTCTGCACCAAAGACAAAGTGTATGACACATTCTCACAGGCGTAATATTTTGGTCTAGGTTCATGCTGTTTATTTGCCCTTGCCGGGCCCCTTTCCGGTCACGCCTCGCAAGGTCTGCCCCAAACTAATGCCAGACAAGCACGGAAGCAGTGTTTTGACTAGACAGGGTGGCAGATGCAGATTCTTCACCGCCCACACTCCAAACCTCCCTTTCCATCTTCATCGGGTTTTCCATACGGAACCGACCTGGCTTCCTTCAGGGTAGCTTGACATCCAAATGTGAAGGAAGAAAAGCAGGAGGCGTGAAAGTGGGGGGGGTTGGGGGGCAGTGTTAGCCTGCAAGTTTGATTTTAGGCAGAGGTCAATGATCATTCTCCAACCGTCTGTCACATTCCTGCCACTTCTAGCCTGAACTGTCTGTCTGTTTGACAATCTTTCTCCGGCGAAAAAAAAGGGATGGTACTCCCGGATAGGGCTGAACGATTTCAGGAAAAGATTTAATTGCGATTTTTCCGGCAGATTTTGCGATTTCGATTTGCTTCACGATTTTCTTCAAATCAAGCTTCAGTGCAATATTTACAATGTACAGTAATATTTACAAACATGACATCATACATAAAACATTACATGCCATTACTCTAATGCAAGAATGAAAACTAAAGTTAAGAATTGATTTCAAATGTATTTAGTAAAGTCCTTGACCAACGGCAGTTGTTACAACTGAAGAACTAAAAGAGTCATCTTTAACTGCCTTGATTTC
Source organism: Melanogrammus aeglefinus (assembly GCA_900291075.1). NCBI lineage: Eukaryota > Metazoa > Chordata > Actinopteri > Gadiformes > Gadidae > Melanogrammus > Melanogrammus aeglefinus. The sequence continues at coordinate 394 of OLKM01004830.1, read as the reverse complement.
CTGTGCTTGATTTCCTTAGTGTTGTCTGTAATATGGCTTTCTTGGATTTACTTTGTTCTCTTACTAGAAAATCTGCCTTGCTATTTTCAAACTTTTTTGATAGCTTCTGATTGGTTGGCAAGAGGGTAGGGAGACGGCATGCAGCCCACGTGTAAAATAGTTGACAGTAGATCTCGGGTCAGTCAGGAACACGGAAAAAACGTGGCTTTGGCGATCACGTGATCGCGCCGTCTGAAATCGCAATTTCGATCAGAAAACGATAAATCGTTCAACCCTACTCCCGGAGCTGAGCTGCCGGGCTGCCGCTGAGCTCCCCCCGCCGGAGCTGCTTGTTCGCTGGTCCACAAAATCTACTGCGGTCAAGTGAGCCGTTATTCTTCCATCCGCGTTTAAG